>SWDC01000158.1:2862175-3086568 GCA_004919715.1 Linderniella brevidens
AAGGTATCCAGTCCACGTACATTCACCTAAACACCTTAGGAGACTAGCCAAAGAAAAGATTTTCTCCAGCAATAAGACAAATCAGACATTTGTTCGTGCTGAAATTAACCTCCCATGTAAGGTTCAACCACAATGGATTCCTAAGTCACCACGTAGGCAAACACAACCCAATAAGGCTAAATTGTCTAAAGAGGTACTACTTAAACAAACTACTTCTAAGTTGGTTTGGGTACCTAAGCATTCTCATAATTTAGGAACCAAAACTGAACAAATCTTACTTATCGAATCTGCTAATCCGAGAGGACCCATTCAAAAGTGGGTACCTAAGTCTCCATAATATCTTTCTATGCAGATCCATTATGTGTGGTATTTAGATTATGGTTGCTCCATACACATGACGGAAAACAAGAATTGTTGAGCAACTACCAAGATCGTTACAATGGCAAAGTCCGATTTGGCAACAATAACTCAGCTCCCATACTCGGATTTGGAGACATTATACTGCCAAATTTGACGATTAAAGATGTCTCTTACGTCCAAGGTCTCCAACACAATCTGTTCAGCATAGGTCAATTCTGTGACAAAGGATTTCAAGTCGTATTTGTAGCTGAACAGTGCCAAGTTTTGAATCGTCAGAATCAAGAACTTCTCACAGGATCACGAAGATATAACCTATACACAATCTATCTAACATCCGTTCGACCTTCGACAGCTGTCTGCCTCATCTCTCATACAACAATAAAGAGGAACAACTTATGGCATCAACGTCTGTCTCATCTAAACTTAAAAGCTCTTCACAAACTCAGTGTTAAAAAATTCATTAACGGTCTGCCAACAATTTCATCTAATCAAGAGCATCACTGTTCGGCTTGTCAAATGAGAAAAATGAATCGAGCATCACACAAAATCAAGCAAGTTGCTTCTACATCTCGACCCTTAGAATTACTGCACATGGATCTCTGCGGACCAATGCGTACACAAAGCATCAACGATCGTAGATATGTGTTAGTAATTGTCGACGATTATTCTCGCTACACATCGACAAGATATCTCCGAACTAAGGATGAGACTGGAGACTTGATAATTAGCTTTGTGAATACAACTCAGAATCTCCTGCAAAAGAAAATCCAAGTAATCAGAACGGACAACGGGACAGAATTCAAGAATCAACGTCTCAGCAATTTTTACCAATTACTTGGAATTATTCAACAATTCTCAGCCGCAAAAATGCCACACAAAATGGTGTTGTAGAAAGAAAGAATCGGATTCTAGTTGAAGCTGCAAGAACTATGATCATTCACTCCGGTCTTCCTCACTTTCTATGGGCTGAAGCAGTAAGTACAGCTTGCTTTACTCAAAACAGGACACTTATTCACAAACGCTTTGAGAAGACACCATATGAGCTAATTAATACACGAATTCCGAATATCTCTTTCTTCAAAGTATTTTGTTGCAAGTGTTTTGTGGCCAACGATTGGGAGCATCGAAGCAAGTTCGATCCCGAAGCCTTTGAAGCCATTTTTGTCGGATATTCCTCTACCTCAAAATCATATCGCGTCTACCTCAAGTCTTCTCGTACATTTCAAGAAACGACGGAATTGGCTTCTGAACAAAACAGTTCAGAACCCGAGCTTATTGGCGTGTTGGCACAAGCTCAACAACTTTCGGCAACGTCCACATCAACAACAAATGAAGCAATTGCCTCTGACCACGAAGATTTGGATTCTCTATTCGAACACTTTTATCGGAACAAGTCTCAAATGCCTGCTTCGTCTCACTCAACTCCAGACAGTGCCCCATCTCCCTCGGTGGAAGAAATTAATAATGAGACTCCTCTTCTTCAAAATCCGACAACTGTTGGAGAATCTAATTATTCAGAATCTTCATCTAGTACTGCAGTTCCTACAAATACAAATGAGGAAATTCATATCGACTCAACATCTGATTTGAATTTTCCAACTTTGAATGATCAACCAATTAATTCGGGTTATCTCGATCTCCAATCCAATGACGACTCTACTTCAGTTATTCCTCACGAACGCAAATGGACTTGAGCTCACCCTACTGATCAGATTATTCACATGCTTTCTAAGCCAAAATGAACCAAATAAAGTAGTGGAAGCTCTTAAAGACCCGGATTGGGTAATTGCGATGCAAGATGAACTCAACCGATTTGAGCGTCTACAAGTTTGGACATTGGTTCCTCGACAACAAGGCAAAACCATAATTGGAACAAAATGGGTTTTCAAGAACAAGAAAAATGAGAACGGTGAAGTAATCAGGAGTAAAGCACGACTCTTTGCTAAGGGATACAATCAACAAGAAGGAATTGATTACGACGAGATGTATGCGCCGGTTGCACGCATGGAAGCTATTCGCTTGTTCCTAGCATACGCGGCTCACAAAGACTTCAAAGTCTATCAAATGGACGTCAAAACTGCCGAAGGATTCATACACGAGAACCTTCCTGATCATGTCTATCGATTGGACAAAGCTCTCTATTGACTAATTGCAAAATGGATGTTGATCCGTCTGCAAAGGCTGGCAACATCACCACCTATCGAAGCATTATCGGATCTCTTCTGTACTTGACATCAAGTCGACCTGACATTCTGTTTTCAAATTGCCTATGAGCCCGCTTTCAAGCCGACCCAAAGGAATCCCACATGAATGCTGTCAAGAGGATTCTACGATATCTCAAAGGAACTCCAAACTTAGGGCTTTGGTATCCTAAAAATACTGACTTTCGACTAATTGGCTACATTGATGCTGACAATGCAGGTTGTCGAATGGACAGAAAAAGCACGTCTGGCGGAGCACAATTTTTAGGCGAAAATTTGGTCTGCTGGTCTTCAAAGAAACAAAATTTGGTATCAACATAGACGGCCGAGGCGGAATATGTCGTCACAACTACGCGATTACGGGTTTGATTTCAATAACATTCCCATTTATAGTGATTCACAAAGTGATATAGCCATTACTTGCAATCCTGTTCATCATTCACGCACGAAACACATAGACATACGATATCATTTTATAAAAGATCATGTAGAAAAAGGCACGATAGATATGTATTTTGTTAAAACGGAGCTTCAACTTGCCGACTTATTCACTAAGGCATTGGATGAAAAACGATTTCAATTCCTTATTGCTAAGTTAGGCATGTTGAATCTCAATTTTACTTGAAATATGTTTTACATGCTCTACTATGCTTCAATCTAAGATTCAATGTGCTTCTTAATATTTCCTTATTATTATGCGTGACTCTATCTTTTAATGTTTTTTTTAATTAAAAAATTATATATATATTTTATATATATATAAATATATTTTATTTTTTATTAAATAAATATATATAATAATACATATATATAAATATTATCAATAAAAAAAATGGGGGATGACGATGATTTTGACCATTTTTGAAATCACTCACAAAAATATTTCTTCGAAATATATAGTTAAATTCTTTGCTTGAAATTCAATATAACATTCTTTTATTCAAAAGAACTTTGTATGATTCAGTAGACAGAAAGCCACATCATACATGTGAAGGATTTGAACCTCAATATTTTTTTTTTGAGTTTCACACTTCAAATGAATATCTTTTGATTTGTACTTCGTAGCCTCAATCTTGTTTTTGTGTTTAATTTGCCATGAAAATTATAAGGGCATATTAGGAAATACCTCACTTGACCTAAATTATAAATCTTTTATTTTTCCTCTAGATATCCCCTTTGAGTTTTCTCCGATATTCTTTATCTTTATCAAACACACCCGGTTAAGCCTTCAACATTATTCAAACGATTCGGGGTTACTCAATCAAGAAAAAGAGGGGGAGAGCTAAAGTGATGCACATTCCGCATTTCTCAATCATTATAGAAGAGAAACACTGATCTCACTGTGAACTTCTCTTTGATAATCCCGTATACTCCTAGAAGTGAAGCACCTCGAAGTGAACTTCTCCAATGATAATCCAGATCTTATGTAGAGAAAACGAGGAAGCACAGTCTTGGGTTCGAACTCCGTAACTGTGAAACTTTCTAAAGGAACACAGTCTCGACCCAAAATCAAAGAAGATCTTATCTCTCAAATCACTGAAAAGAGATTACTACAGAAAGGAAAAGCAAAAGGCTCAGAATATAATCTCACAAAAAGAGCCACCGGAAGAGAAGAATTTTTACGCTCACTAACCCAAAATTCCTACCCCTTAGTCAGAGCCTAAAAATAATCCCTTAAAAGTCCCTTTGATTCAAAATGACGACCTCTCACTTGGCAAGTTGATTAAAATTACTACGATAACAAATTAATTGATATAATTTTGTTGTGATGATAAGAGTGATATATCTACTAAAAATCTCCTTGATAAAAATATATTGAGGGATATGAGCGAAACTTGCGAGAGTTGTCAAAGTGATTCATACTATGCTCTTAGAATACTAATTTAGTTATTTGAATTTATGGCAAATTATTGTTATATATATCTTGAATGTTTGTGTGATAAAAATTTAAAATAAATAAATCTGACCCCGAAACAAAAATTATTATTTTTATTATATTATATTTTATTTTATTTTATTTTATTTTATTTTCTATTTTCTTCGCACATTTTTAAATGTATAATTACATGCATTGGCTCAGACTTGATAAAATGCGAAATTATTCTTGAAAAAAGCAATATTTTCATTAACTATGCTGAATTGCTTAGAATGCATTAATTATGCTTAAATCGGAAATTTTCATTTCTACAGAAAATATGTGTAGGTACTGAAAAGTTTATTCATACAATTGTTGAGGGGGAGTTTTTATATGAGAATTTGTCATTATCTTCTACATTCGTAAAAACTTAAATTCTAACAATTTATTAAGTCTCGCAAAAAATTTAGAGCTCATCCGAGGAGTCAAATATTGAATTTCATCAACATCATGAGACAATTTCCTTCTTTGCTGAAATACAGGGAGTATTATACAAATTATTTTTGGGTTAATTTATAAATTTTATTTTTTTCCTTTTCGACCTATTTTTATCTAAAGCCCAAGAATATTCTTTTTACTTTCGGCCCAAAGAGAATTTTTACTTAACCCCATCGTCAAGTATTAATATCACTCTATCACTTGAAAAACTCATTCACATGTTACAAATTTCCAATCGAAAAACCTTTCATCCTCTAAAACCATCTTCGAACCGACTTCGGCATTCCATCAAAATTCATCATTTCTCAGAATTTTTAGCTTAAACGTATGGATTTCGAAGGTAGAAACATATTTCGATTCATTTTCTGTTCAAAAACATCGACTTATCGAGCATTTTCACGAAAACATTTATGTAGAAAGTTCATGTTTATTTTTCCGACGAAAACTGATTTTTCGACCTTCAAATCAAATTTTTACACACAATCTCTTGGGTTAAAATCATGATATTCGGATTCGCCACTGTTTTCTGTCCGTTTCGAACCCAGATACACCCATGATTTACCCAGAAATCGAGAATTATGTTTTACATATTTACTGTTTGATTTGAAAATTTTCGATGCAAAAAGTTTGAGTCGCAAACAGTATCATCGACGAACTTTAGTTTTCGTTAAAATTTTATCGCAAAACTCAGCGTCAAAAAACTTTTGTTTTTCGAATTTATTTTATTCGATCACAAAACTAGGCGGCGAAAAACTTTTGTTTTTCGAAATTATTTTATTCTATCACAAAATTACGCGGCGAAAAGCTTATTTTTTTTCAAATTTACTTTATTCGATCGCAAAACTATGCGGCGAAAAACTTATTTTCTCGATTTTATTTGATCGCAAAACTAAGCGGTGAAAAAACTTAAGTTATTCGACCTTTCTCTTTTCTCGATCGAAAACCTAATCAGCGAAAAACTATTATTTTCATTAACTTTTTATTCGATAGTAAAAGTCAGCAGCAAAAACGCAAATTATTCGACACAATTTTATTCGATCGCAAAACTTGTCAATCAAAACAGATAGTGTTTTGAATAAACTCGATACAAGGACTCACTAGCCAATAGGCTTTTCTCTCATGCCTTCATTTCAGAATAGTTGAAATCCCATTTTGATGAATAAATTTTTACGAATAAAAACACGCTGCGAAAGACTTAGAAAATTTATCAAGACTTAGACAAATTTTTGATCGCAAATATTATAAAATCGATAAATTGTTATTTCGAATAAAAACACGCTTCTAAGACTTAGTTAATTCTACAAATTTTTCAAATTTTCACCAAGTCTTTCGCGATAAGTTTTTCAATGTACAATTATCCTCCAATTAATCAAATTTATTCATTCATAAAACTTGATCAACTAATGAATCTCATATTATTTTTGCAGATATGGCAACTCCCAACGACCCTCATATCTATCCTTCTGGAAGTTATATGACAGTCCAAGACAACAACTTCCAACTGGATTTAACATTTCGGTGTCCGGATGACGTCATCCTATCCATACTCAAAGGACACCCCTTATGGCCAGCTCTGACAATGACGGCCACTGTACCGATGGTCTATCTCCAGCAGTTCTGGGGATGCATGCAGAGCTTCGTTAACGGCGATAGCGTGGAATATATGACTAAGCTCAATACAAGACAATCGCCCTGACGAAAAACTTAATGGCCATGGTGCTCGATCTCCCGCACTATGACGAATACGAACAATTACCTACGGACGCGGAGATCGTAGAAGACATGCTCAGGATGGGATACAAACTGCCGCTAAATAAACTGGCCAACTTTCAAAATAGCGGAATCCCTCATCCATGGAAGACTCTGTTCGGCATCATCAACAAATGCCTCTCCCCAAAACACTCCGGATTCGATAAAGCAAATGGCAACATTCTGTGTATTTTTCACGGAATGGTCTTCTCCAAGAAATATGACGTGGCTCAGCTGATCTGGAACGATCTCGCCGACCAAATGCGTCAGAAGGAGACGAAGTCGAAGGCCCGATCCCTTCCTTATGTACGGTGGTTTCCGGTAATGATCGCGCATTTCATCGAAGTCCACTCAGATAATCCCGAAACTTCAACCGATCGCGGACTACATCCCGCCACGCCTTCGATTCTTCCACAAGCCGAAGGCCGCCAATCTAGCACTCCAATCCATGCTGATCCCATTGGAGCTGCTCCGTTTAGCTGATCCAACTGATGAGGCCTACCAAGCTTACTGCCAAAACAACTCCATCACGGAGGTGATGGTACGTGCCATGGATCCAGCGCCAGCGCCTTCTCAAAGGGAAGTGACATCATTCGAGCTCGAAGCCACACCTCGGGAGATTGAACCCGAAGGTGTCTCTCATGATATCTCTCCTGAGGCAACCGACTCCGATGAAGCACACAGACTCCAACGAACGGGCCCTTGCCGACAACAAATCTCGGCCCCGTCTACAGTGTCTTCATCCATACAAGCTTCGGAGCCCACACTTCCATTACCGGGTGATCAGCCCACTGAACAGATTCAAATTGAATCTGTCTCAACACCCATAGAGGTGATACCCATCGTATCATCTCAGGGATTGGGTGGAAGCCTTATTGGACCCCCGATATCTACGGAGCCAACAATAGGCCAACCCTCTGAAGTGGTGACTTCAGGGTTGTCAACGGATGTCCTTGGACGTACCGGACCCTCAAGACCTACGATAGGCGGCACATCGGAAATCTACTCCGATGTTGTGACAGTGGAGCGCCTCCTTGGCCCCACTCCACCGATGTTCGTGACGGAGCACAGACTATGGACCGAATGCTCCATGCTCTCGAGACTTCCCGAAGAGACACCGGGAAAACACCTGTCTTAGAAGCTGCTCCCACCGACACACAAACCACACCCGTTTCCTCACCACTTCCTACCACCACTCCACCACCCCACTACAACCAATCCTTACGACCCCAACTCCCTCACACTCACTCATCAACCCATACACCATTCCGAGCACTCAGCTTCACGATATCCTCATTTCGCGTCTTCTCGCACTAGAGACAAAAACTCCCGCAGAAGAAAGTCTCTACAGAAGATTAATAGATGAACTAGAGCTGCCGGCACAAAAACGTGCCGTGAAGAAAGCTCCCGCCCCAAACGTAGACATGACGATCCCGATGATCCGGATCGTCATGAGGGGGAAAAACGGCAATGAACAACAAGTAGCAGCCGTGGATTGAGTCAGACAAAGACTCAAAAAGCTGGAGGATCGTCCTCACACCCAACAACCACACAACCTCAACCTCAAACCCGCCAACAAACAACCACACCTCCCACCATATACCAAACACTAACCCTCTTTCCTACAAATCCAAATCCTATCCCAATCTCAAACCTTCCACAAGTTCATCAGAAGCTGTTGCCTACAATCCACATCTGATCGTAGATAACTACATACTAAACGAGAAGTGGACGACGGAATGGGAACCAGGGGAAGCTGCTCAAGCTCGACTCTCCAACGTCAGATACTTCCTTCAACAAGCTTCAGTGGACTGGTACTGCTTGAAGAATAAGAAATTCAAGAAGGCGAGGACTACAGTTCTGCTCTCCCAGAGCTACCCGAAAGGATAAGACTCAGAGTCCACTCTCCTCCCCATCTATCAAAAGGGACAGTTAGAGTCGAGACACCATGGGAGAATGTCAGAATTTAAGTCCCCTTCATTGAAGACATAAGAAAG
Source organism: Linderniella brevidens (assembly GCA_004919715.1). Classification (NCBI taxonomy): domain Eukaryota; kingdom Viridiplantae; phylum Streptophyta; class Magnoliopsida; order Lamiales; family Linderniaceae; genus Linderniella; species Linderniella brevidens. The sequence continues at coordinate 2,870,836 of SWDC01000158.1, forward strand.
CAGATTTGGAGGGCTCCAAACAAGATCAAGAAACTCAACGAACTCAACTTGAGGGACATCTCACAGTGGGAAGATAGGAAGAAAATGGAGCATATCTTCATGCTCAACTATCTTGGACCCGATCGTAGTGGCATTCCAGCTGATCAACTAAAGGAAAACTTCAAGAACAAGCCATCGATTCTCCAACTCGTCGGAGTCTCTCATACGATTGGAAGATATCCAACTGCTATCTACATAATTGAGCGAGCGGACAGCAACCGCACTCGAGAAGAGATAGACGAAAGTTATCTCCCATTCATTCCACCGGATGAAGTCTACCAAATATATCAAATGTACAAGAGAAAGTACAAGACACATCCGGGATACATCAAGACTGAAGGACTCGAGGGGCTGAAAAGATTCATGGTGCGGCTGATCAAATACCACACCGCACACAACCTTCAAATTGCAATAAAGAACAACATAAAGAAGGTCAACATGGAATCTCCGCTTATGAAGGGCTTCCCACTTAACAACTTTCCCGAGAACTACATTTTCAAGACCCCCGGCCTCGCCATAACCTATCTTATTCCAGTCATTGGAAAGATAAGGGCTATGATGAAGTCAGAAGTTCATAAATTCTGCGACGGGACGCTTAAGTTGGTGAAGAAGAACATTCTAAAGAGATTGGGAGAGATCACCGAAGAAACAATCTTCGAAGATCTTTGTGAAGAAGAGGCTCCACTTCTGAACGAGCTTTTAGATGCCATAAATGAAAGACTGGAGTTGAGGAATGCTGTTCGACGCTACGAGACAACATTGGGATTGAGGAAGTCTTTTTATGCCCGACAAGGATAAAAGGAGCTGAAACGACAATAAGCACAAAGGGGGAAATTGAAGAGTATATTAGAATTGTGCTTTATTATTTCATTATCCTTGTAATTAGGGGCATAATTAGAAATATTGATTGTGTAGGACTTAAGAGTAATTATACCTTAAATATAGGTATAAATATGATGTACACTATCAATGAAATTACAATTCATTATTGAGAAAAAAAAAGTTTCGAATTCATATTTAAACGAGAGGAAACGCTCGAGAAACAAGGAAACGTCTAACAACCTCTCAAGATCTTCAAAGCGGATATTCGATCGATTGTATATCGTAAGATTTCTTACTCGAATACCTAGAATTCGTGCTTAGATTGTTTGTTAATTGATGAAACAGGACCTAACAGAAATCAACACGCAAGTTCATTTTGGAAAATCACAAGCATCATTCACATTCTAAGAGAGAGAGAAACAATCGAAAAACTCTCTCTCTCAAGATCTTCAAAGCCGATATTCGAACGAAGATAATTCGTAAGATTTCTCATTCGAATATCTAGAATTCATGCTTAGATCGATCATTAGTTGATATAATAGGACCTAACAATTGGTATCAGAGTAGATCGTGATCGCTTTTAGATGGAATTCGCGATTATAAGATCAAAATAATTTTCCAGATTTTTTGATCAATGTGCTTAATGTTAGCGAATTTTATTGATGATATTGCTGATTAAGTGATAGATTATATGTTAGGAATGACTTACGTACTGATTTCAATCGCTTAGAACTTCAGATTAATTCAGATTTTCGATTTCGATCGATATTTGCATTTGCGATCAAGTTTTGATTACAATTTGATTTTCTTCATAATCGATATATTTTGCTGTAAAACGTGGTTAATCTTGTATTTGTTCATATTCAGAACTAAGAAACGAGTGATTATCCAGAATTTCAGCTCCTAACTTGAACATTTTCGTTGAATCTGGATTTTTTACTGTTCCATTTAACTTGAAGGTTGTTCTTCGATCGTTTTTGGATCGATAAACTTGGCCCGAAAATAGTTATCAAAAAGTTGGCAGCCGAGAAATTTTTCGATGACAAACATTGTTCTTGTGTGTTTTACTCAAATATAAGACTCGAAAAACATTATTTTCGATAATTAGTTTTTCGATTCATATATAAATATCTTTTTTGAGCGTAATAAAGCGTATTTTTTTTCGACGGATACTGTTTTCGCTAAATAAATATCTAATTTTGACTCGAAAAACTTGTAATAGTAAAACAAGTTTTTCGATCTCAAGATTTTCGATCATTTAAATTTTCGTGTAAAAATTTAGCGCAAACATATTTCAATTGAATAATTCACACTCGAAAAACATTTAGGCAACAATTTGGGTCAAAGTTAACGAAATTTTTCGATCACTCTTAATTTTTCGATAAAAGTTTTTGCGATCAACAAGTATTCGACAAACTATTTTTCGATAGGATATTTACTTTGCAAAACTCTTACGTTCGAAATTTTTTTTTCGATAAATACCACGAAAAACTTGTACGATCGAAAATCTTTTTCGATTAAAGGTTCGGAAATTTTAAATCGAAAACTTTATTACTCGAACAATTTTTCGACCACTGCTCAAACACACACACATTTACACTGTTTTGAAAGAAATCAAAATTCGTAATTTTTAAAACTTACGAAAAATATTTGTCTCCGAATTATCTTCTACGATACTCAAAATTTTCGATCTTAAATTCAAATTCTTTAGCCAAATTTTGAAGTATCGATTCTCATATCAAATATTTTTCAAAATCAAAACAATTTCTCTATAACAACCGAAAAATAGACCGAAAGGAAAATTGCTTGAAGTACGAATCAAACATTAGTAACGAAGTTTGTCACTTGTGAAGCACTTTTACCATTTCGATTCCAAACGTTCACGAAGATCCTACCAATCAACTACAAATTGATGCTTACACACACGGAAATGACGTTCGCCCTCCACTACGAAGAGGCGAATACACCGTATGGAGAAGCTGATTCATGAACTTCTTCAAAACAAAAGATCAAGCTACTAATTTGATAGCTTCTCTTCAAGAAGGTCCTGCTCAATTTTGGCTCATCCAAGAAGGCGATGCCACTAATAATCATCCCACTCCCGCTATTAGAAGACTAAAAATTCCTAGTGAATACACCGAGGGGGAGCGATTAAGAGCCAAAGCAGATTTAGGAGCCAAAACTTTCCTAATGCAAGGAATTCCGAATGACATCTATATGCAAATAGATAGTCTATCTAGTGCGAAAGCTATGTAGGATGAACTTCACAAAATGATGCAACGGACCGAAGTCGGAGTCAAAGCCAAGAAAGCCAATATTCTCACGGCTTACGACTCATTCAAAGGAAAGTTGGAGGAAAATGTTTATGAACTCTACCAACGCTATCTAACTCTTCTCAATGAAATGAGGAAGATAGAAATTTTCAAGACCAACATGGAGGTCAACAATCGATTTCTCTCTTCTCTTCAACCAGATTGGAAGAAAATATCCATGCAAATCCGTCAAAACAAAGATTTGGACGAAATGGAGATACAGACAGGGCGGATAGTTGCTGTCGGTGCGAGCCCCTTAATTGAAGTCTGTATTCTTCATCAGATTCGGTGGCCTCACGAGATTCAACTTGAGGGACACCTTCGGGCTCAACAGCCGGTGTCTCTGTCTCTTGAGCCGCGGCTTCGGGCTCGGTTGTTTCCACCAAGGATGCCTGTTGAGAAGGTGCCGGAGCTAGGTCCACGGCTTGTGCCATTTCCTCCGTGATGGAGTTATTTGACAGTAGTTCTGGTAGGCCTCATCAGTTGAATCAGCTAGGCTGAGCAGCTCCAATGGGATCAACATCGGTTGGAGTGCTAGGTCAGCTGCCTTCGGGTTATGAAAGAAGCGAAGGAGAAGCGGGATATATCCTCCAACAGGTGGTAGACGCGGGATCTCCGAATGTACGTCCATGAAGTGGGTGATCAGCACGGGGAACCACTGGACATATGGAAGATGCTTCGCCTTCAATTTCCCTCTGACGTATCTGGTCCGCTAGATCATTCCATATGAGTTGGGCCATGTCATATTTCTTCGAAAAGATCACTCCATGGAATATGCGAAGGATATTTCCATTCGCCTTGTCAAACTTGGAGTGCTTTGGGGAGAGGCATTTATTGATGATGCCGAACAGAGTCCGCCACGGGTGTGGGATCCCGCTGTTTTGGAAATTTGCCAGTTTTGTCAGCAGGGACTTGTATCCCATCCGGAGCATGTCTTCCACGATCACCGCATCAGTACGTAGTTGGTCGTGTTCTTCGTGATGCGGAAGATCGAGCACCATGGCCATTAAGTTTTTGTCCAGGATGACTTGTCTTGTATTGATCTTCGTTGTATATTGCACTTCATCCCCAACAATGTGGCTCGTCATACATTTCCAGAATTGCTGGAGGTAAACCATTTGGACGGAGGCCGTCATCGTCAAAGCTGGCCATAGTAGATGTCCCTTTAGAATGGAGATACTTACTTCATCATGACATCGGAATGTGGCGAGGTACAATTGATAGTTGTTGTCGTGGACTGGCACCAACTATCAGAGGAGAAGATATGAGATTATTCTTGATGTGCCATTTCTGCAAAGGATGACATAAAATTCATTAGATGAAATTTTCATATGCAAATTTTACTAAGTATTTGTATATGGCGTAAAAAACTTAGAAAAATTTGTAAGTGATAGTGTTTAGTATCGAAAGACTTAGAGAAAAATTTGAAAAATTTGCTAAGTCTTGTTAGCGTATTTTTATTTGATCGGAAATGTATTCGAACGTTATATTTTGCGATCGAAAATTTTCTAAGTGGTATAAAGACTTAGAGAAATATTTGAAAATTTTGCTAAGTCTTTTTAGCGTATTTTTATTCGATCGTGTATTTATTCGATTGTTAAGTTTTCCGATCGAATAAAAATGTATCGAATAAGTCAAGATTTTCGCCGATGAATTTTAAGATCGAAAAAATGTTGTCGAAAACAAGAGTTTTCCGCTGAGTAATTTTGCGATCGACTAAAAAATTGTCGAAAAACTTAAGTTTTTCGCTTAGTAGTTTTGCGATCAATAAAAATATATCGAAAAACTTAAAGTTTTCTCCGCTTTTTTTTGCAATCGAATAAAATTTAATTGAAAACAAAAGTTTTCGCCGCGAAGTTTTTCGATTGAATAAAAAATATCGAAAACATAAGGTTTTCGACGCTGAGTTTTGCGATTGAATAAAACTTAACGAAAACTAAAGTTCTTCGAAGACACTGTTTGCGATAAGAACTTTTTCGATCGAAAAATTTTGAAATCAAACAGTAAACGCTTAAAACGTTAATGTCGATTTCTGGGTAAATCATGAGTTAATCTGGACTCGGAACGATCAGAAATCAGTTGCGAATCCAAATATCATGATTTTAACCCGAATGGTCGAGTTTAAACACGTTAATTTTGAGAGTTTAAAATCGTTTCAGTCGATAACATATTCAAGTAAAATTTTCTTCAAATGATTTTGAGAAACAGTTTGCGAATCGTGCGTTTTTACCGGAAAGTGATCCGAAATGGGATTCTACCTTCGATTTCGGCAAGTTGGATGGAAAATTACTGAAGAATGAGAAGTTTAGATGAAATCGCCGAAGAGAGTTCGAAGAGTGTTCTGGAAGTCGAAAAGTTTTTCGATTGAGAGAAGTTGCGTGTGAGTGAGTTTTTCGATCGAAAAAGTGGTATTAATACTTTACGATAGGGTAAGGTAAAAAAATATTTTGGGCCTTAAAAATGTTTTGGGCTTTCGTCAAAATTCAGGTCCAATAAACTAAAATTTAATCTTTTATGGATGAACCCAAAAATAAATTGCATAATGCTCCCTGTATTTCTGAAATAAATGCAATTATCTCCCAATGTTTATGAAATTCAACACTTGACTCCTCGGATGAGCTCGAAATATTCTGTGATACTTTAAAAAATATTAATAGTCGTGTTGAGCAAGTAAATCATATAGGAGATAAAAACAAATTCTCATGTAAAACTCCCCCTCAACAAATACACGTTTTAAGTTTTCGGCATTTAAGCACATAGTTAATACAATTTTGCATATGAAAATTTATTATTTAAGTACAAGTAACGCATTTAAGCAATTCAGCATAGATTCATTAAAATTTTGCGTTTTTCAAGAAAAATTTCCATTTTATCAATTCTGAACCAATGCATGTATTAATGCATTTAAAATGTGCGAAGAATATTTTCAAAAAATAAACAAAATATTTTTATCATAAAACTTTTGTTTTGGGGTCAGATTGTACGTTGAACATTATCACGCAAAAATTTCTCATGACATATAAAATAATAATTTGTCGTCAAATCATGTAACTAAGCTAATATTCTAAGATCATAGTTTGAATCATTTCGACAACTCTCGCAAGTTTCGCTCATAGCACTCAATTTATTCTGGAGATATTTAATAGATATATCACTCATACCAACACGACAAAATTATATCAATTAATTTGTTATCATAGTATATTTAATCAACTTACCAAGTAAAAGTCCATCATTTTGAATCAAAGGGACTTTGAATGGATTATTTTTAGGCTCTCACTAAAAGGGTAGGATAATTTTGAAGATTGTGAGCTTAAAAATTCTTCAATTCATTTCAGATCCTTTAGCTTTTCTTTGTACTTGCTCAAGATGGGTATCGTCTTCTTTACAAAACTTTGAGAGATGAGATCTTCTTTTTGGGCCGAGACCGTGTTCCTTTCGAATGTTCCACAGTTATGATTCGAACCCAAGGCCGTGCTTCTCTTGTTGTTTTTTCTATATATTAGATCTAGATTATCGTTGGAGAAGTTCACTTCGATGTGCTTCTCTTCTAGGAGTATACGAGATTATCTAGGAGAAGTTCACAGCGAGATCCGTGTTTCTCTTATATAATGATTGAGACGTTCATCATGTGCATCTCTTTTTCTCCCCCTCTTTTTCTTGATTGAGCAACCCCGAAACTTATTAATAAGGTTGAAGGCTTAATCGGGTTTCAAACGAAAAAGAATGTTGGAGAAGGCTCAAAGCGGATTTCTAGAGGTAAAAGGATTTATAATTTGGGCTAAGTGAGGATTATCCTAAGTTGCCCTTGTCATTTTCATGAGAAATTAACACAAAAGCAAGAATGACGCTACGAAGTACAAAATAGGAGATAGTCATTTGAAGTGTGACACACTCAAGAAAAAAATATTGAGGTTCAAATTCTCATATATATGATGTGGCTTTGTGTCTAGTGAAACAAACGAAATTCTTTGAATAATAGAATGTTACATGAATTTTTTCTTTTTAAAGTAAAGAACTAGATATTTATCAAAGAAATATTTTTGTGAATAGTTCAAAATAGGCAAAATTATCGTCGTCCCCCATTTTTTTTATTATTATGGTATATCTACTATTTCATTTTTATTTTTCTTTTTGTATATAGAAAAAATTGAAAGATAGAGTCACGCAAGATAATCAAGGAATATCAAGAAGCACATCGAATATCATATAGAAGCATAATAGAGCATGTAACGCACATCTCAAGTAAGACTGAGATTCAACATGCCTAACTTAGCAATAAGGAATTAGAATCGTTTTTCATCCAATGCCTTAGTGAATAAGTCGGCAAGTTGACGCTCCTTTTTAACAAAATACATATCTATAGTGTCGTTTTGTAAACGATCTTTTAAAAATGATATCGAATATCTATGTGTTTTGTGCATGAATGATGAACAGAATTGCATGTAATGGCAATAGCACTTTGAGAATCATTGTAAATGGAAATGTTATGAAATTCAAACTCGTAATCGCGTAGTTGTGTCCGCATCCATATAACTTGCGAGCAACAACTGGCAGCCGTGACGTACTCCGCCTTGGCCGTCGAGGTTGATACGCAATTCTGCTTCTTTGAGGACCAGCAGACCAACTTATCGCCTAAAAATTGTGCTCCGCCAGACGTGCTTTTTCTATCCATTCGACAACCAGCATAATCAGCGTCAGTATAGCAAATTAATCTAAAATCGGTGTCTTTAGGATACCATAGCCCTAAGTTGGGAGTTCCTTTGAGATAGCGTATAATTCGTTTGACTGCATGCATGTGGGACTCCTTCGGGTCAGCTTGAAAACGAGCACAAAGGCAAGTGGCGAACATGATGTCGGGTCGTGAAGACGTCAAGTAGAGAAGAGATCCGATAATGCTCCGATAGGTTGTGATGTTGACAGCCTTTCCAGACGGATCAACATCCAATTTGCAGTTTGTTGACATGGGAGTATTCATCGGTGTACTCTTGTCTTGATTAAATCTCTTCAGAATATCTCGGATATACTTGGTTTGACTGATGAAGATTCCATCTTCGAGTTGCCTTCTTGTAATCCAAGAAAGAATTGAAGCTCTCCCATTAAGCTCATCTAAAATTTGGTCTTCGTGAGATCACCAAATTTCTGACAGAGACGTTCATTCGTCGAGTCGAAGATGATGTCATCAACGTAAACTTGAACGATCATCAAGTATTTGCCTTGTCTTTTGATGAAGGGTATCGTATCGATGGTTCCTCTTATGAAGTTGGGCTAGACTAAAAATTAGCTCAGAACGTCATACCAAGCACGAGGGGCTTGTTTTAGTCCATAGAGAGCTTTATCCAATCGATAGACATAATCGGGATGATTTTCGTAGACTTCTTCTTTTAACACGCCGTTGAGAAAGGTGGTTTTAACATACATTTGATAGACTTTGAAGTCTTTATGAGCCGCGTAAGCTAGAAATAATCGAATTGCTTCGATAGGTGCAACCAGAGCATACCTCTCGTTGTAGTCAATACCTTCTTGTTGATTGTACCCCTTGGCTATGAGTCGTGCTTTATTCCCGATAATTTCACCGTTCTCGTTCTTCTTATTTTTGAAAACCCATATGTTTCCAATAATTGTTTTTCCATGCGGTCTAGGAACTAATGTCCAAACTCGTAGACGCTCGAAATGGTTGAGTTCATCTTGCATTGCGATCACCCAATCCGAAGCAAGTGAATAATCCGTTTTGTGTAGACTTCCTAGTGCGTACTCCACTTGAAGGATCACCGATAATTTCGTCGATAGGAAGAGCTCGAGTCCACTTGCATTCATGAGAAAGAACCGAAGTAGATCCATCGTTGATTAGTAGATCGAAACTTCATGAATTGATGGACCGATCATTTGTAATTGGGAAATTCAATTCTGAAAGTTAATTGGAAGGGATTTCCGCATCGGCATTGGTAGGAGATGCAAGACTAGTTGAAGATTCAGAATTTGAAGAATCTAAAACATTTGTTGGAATCTGAGGATTGGGACTCTCAATTTGAATTTCGTCCGTAGAGGGAGAAAGAGCACTGCTTGGTATAGAATGAGACGAAGCAGGTATTTGAGACTCGTTCCGATAAAAATGTTCAAAGCAGGTATTTGCTTCTTTTGATTTTGAGGTAGAAGTTGCCGGAAGTTGTTGACTTTGTGCCAACACGCCTATAAGCTCAGGTTCTGAACTGTTTTGTTCAGAAGCCAACTCGGCCACTTCTTGAAAAGTGACGTTGTAGCTTTCCAAAATAGTACGAGAAGACTTGATATAGATACAATATGCTTTAGAAGTGGATGAATATCCAACAAAGACGGCTTCAAATGCTTTAGAGTCGAACTTGCTTCGATGCTCCTGATCGTTAGCCACAAAGCATTTGCACCCGAAGACTTTGAAGAAAGAGATATTCGGAATCCTTTGATTTATCATCTCATACGGCATCTTTTCAAAGCGTTTGTGAATAATTGTCCGATTTTGCGTAAAGCACGCGGTACTCATTGCTTCAGCTCATAGAAAATGAGGGAGACCGAAATGTATTAACATTGTTCTTGCAGCTTCAACTAAAGTCCGATTCTTCCGTTCATCTACGCCATTTTGTTGAGGCGTTTTAGCGGCTGGAAATTGTTAAATAATTCCAAGTGTCTGATGGTAATTGCTGAGACGTTGATTCTTGAATTCAGTCCCGTTATGAGTCCGGGTTACTTGGATTTCTTTTGCAGGAGATTCTGAGTCGTATTCACAAAGCTTGTTACCAGGTCTCCAGTCTCATCTTTAGTTCGGAGATATCTTGTCCAGGTATAGCGAGAATAATCGTCGACAATTACTAACACATATTTACGACCGTTGATACTTTGTGTACGCATTGGTCCGCAAAGGTCCATGTGAAGTAATTCCAAGGGTCGAGATGTAGAAGCAACTTGCTTGAGTTTGTGTGATGCTCGCTTCATTTTTCCCATTTAACAAGCCGAACAATTATGCTCTTGATGTATGAAAATCGTTGGTAGACCGTTAACCAACTTTTTGATAGAGAGTTTGTGAAGAGCTTTGAGGTTTAGATGAGACAGACGTTGATGCCATAAGTTGTTCCTCTTGATTGTTACTCCAGAATCGTACTTTTGTCAGATTGATGGTGTATAGATTAGATCTTCGAGATCTTGTAAGAAGTTCTTGATTCTGACTATTTAAGATTCTGCACTGATCAGCTAGAAACACCACTTGAAATCCTTTATCGAAGAATTGTCCTATGCTGAAAATGTTGTGTTTAAGACCTTGGACGTAAGAGACATCTTTGATTGTCAGATTCTGGAGTAGAATATCTCCAAAGCCTAGTATTGGAGCTGAATCGTTGTTCCTGAATCTGACTTTTCCGTTGTAACGGTCTTGGTAGTTGCTCAACAGTTCTTGATTTCCCGTCATGTGTGTGGAAAAACCGGAATCTAAATACCACAGATGATATATCTGCATAGAAAAATTTAGAGAGACTTGGGTACCCAATTAGTAATGGATCCTCTCGGATTAGCAGATTTGGTAGGTAAGGTTTGTTCATTTTTGGTTCCTAAACCATTTATGCTCTTAGGTACCCAAACCAACTTGGAAATAGCTGGTTTAAGTGGTACCTCTTTAGGCAACATTTCCTTGTTGGCTTGCATTGGCCCAGATGGTGTCTTGGGAACCCATTGAGGTTGAACCTTACATGGGGGGTTGATTTCAGCGCGGACAAATGTCTTATTAGTCTTAGTGCATGAGAAAATCTTTTCTCTAGCTAGTCTCTTATGGTGTTTGACTGAGTGTACTTTGACCGGATACCTTAGATGAGGACAAGAATGTCTCGAGCTATAAGCTTTCTTTATAGCCGGATCTTGTTTCCTACGAGACTTAAGATTTGCATTTGTCTTAGAATGATGATTTATGTTTTTAAAAGTAGAGCCGATTTCAAAATTTGTGCTTTCAAAATTAATAGGCTTTAATGCATAAGTGGAAGGAACGACATTAAAATTAACAACGGTTGTCTTCTTACGAGTGTCCATAGTTTTTGATACAGAAAAAAGTTTTGAAAATAAATCATTTCTATTATTTTTCTTCTGAAATTCTAACCTTTTGCATCCTTCACCTCTTTTTCTACTCTATCTGTGGATGGAGTAGAAAAAGTGTTAGTAAAAGGCCTTTTCCTTTTTGAAGCATTGAAGGACTCTTTTCCTCCCTTTATGCTTTTTAAAGAAGATTTATCTTCTTTTAAAATATTTTGAAAAATGATGGGAGGTGTTTTCTTAGATTTAATCTTGTCTTTAATTAATGATTTTTCTTTCAAAGTAAAATCAGGACAAGATTTTAAAATTGAGGAAGTTTTGAGATTAGAAATCTCCAATAAAAGCTCATTCTTTTCAACTTTGAAATTCTTTCTTTTTGTCTCTAAGGAAGCGTTTAAATCAGCTATTTTCTTAATAATGGCATGAATATAACATAAAGTAAAATTTTGAAAATGATCATAATTTTCTTCCTTAACTTTAGGAAAATATTCTAATGGATATACTGAATTATAGTCACTAGACAAGTTGATTTCCCGTGTCTTGTAACTATTATTCAAATCGGTGTAGTCAAAGGGGATGTCAATCCTATTTGTGCCTTTTCGTTTAGATTCTTCTAAGGCATTTACTTCGAAAGGATTAGTAAAGGCCATTAGAGAAGTTAATCCTAATCACATATGCTTGATATCATATAACTGTTTGACATTAACCTTTTTCAAGTTACAGGGATTGTTAAAACCTAAGCCTTCTTTAGGATTATAAAATTCAATTTTAAGAGGTTGATTTAGAAATATAGTCTGATCCGTTTGCCCCCTTTTCGTTAGAAGATCGTCTAAAGTTTTAATCTTAGAGTAAAGCTTCTTACGTTCGTCAGAGATTTCCTTAAAATTATTTCTAGAAATTTATAAATCTCTCTGACAATCGCTAAGAGTCTTATTAAGGTCATTTATTTTTATCTCAGATGTAGCTATCCCAGATTAAAGACTAGTTATGGTTTCTGTGGCATTAGATAAAAGAATTTCTCAGTGAATAGTTCTATCTAATTGCTTTTGAAAATTATTTTCACTAAGGGCTAGTCTCTCCTCTAATTCTTTTGTACTTTCCGCTTATTTTTCATGTTAGTATACTTAAATTGTAAAGAATCTAACATGTTTAATAATGTAGAATTATGCATTGTTACCTCTTGTGATGAGATTGATGCTTTTTCTTCGTCGTCTGACCTCCTGATGAGTTATTGTTTGAGGCGTCGTCGAGGTATGCCATTAGAGCGAGATTTTCGTTTTCAGAATCTGTGCTGTCTTCCATCCAATGCTCTTGTTCGGCCATCAGAGCTTATCCAACCTCTTTTTGTTTAGTTAGTTGGAATTTCTTGGAGTAGTAGTTAGCGTCTTTGGCGAAGTGCTAATCCATCCAATGCATTCTCTGGCGAAGTGCCCTATCTTTCCACAATTGTAGCACTTTTGTAGTTCTTTGGCGTTTTTAGATTCTGACGACTTGGCCGGTCTTTCCTTGTGCTTGGAGCTTGACGTTCGAAGTCTATTAGCCGAAGAGGATGGTTTCTTTTTATAGAACTTTTTGCTCATCATTTTAGGAATGAGAGTCAATTGTTTCTTGAACTCTTTCATATCAAGCTCGGAGTCCGATTCTGATTCGTCTTCATCTTATGAAGAACTTGGCAACTTGATGCTTTTATCCTTGCGAGATTGGCTCGTTTTTCTTTCAGAAACTAGAGTCATAGAGTCTTCGATTTGCTTGCCCTTAAGTTCTTTTCGTATCTCGCTTGTATCTTCCTCGTGTTGAGCGAGATTATCAAAGATGGCGTGGATATCCATTTCGTCCAAATCCTTGTTTTGAAGGATATGCATGGATATTTTCTTCCAATCCGGTTGAAGAGAAGAGAGAAATCGGATGTTGACTTCCATGTTGGTCTTGAAAATTTCTCTCTTCCTAATCTCATTGAGAAGAGTTAAATAGCATTGATAGAGTTCGTAAATGTTTTCCTCCGACATTGCTTTGAATGACTCGTAAGTGGTGAGAATATTTGATTTCTTGGCTTTGACTCCGACTTCGGTCCGTTGCATCATTTTGTGGAGTTCATCCCACATAGCTTTTGCATTAGATAGATTATCTATTTGCGTATAGATGTCATTCGAAATTCCTTGCATTAGGAAACTTTTGGCTCCTAAATCTGCTTTGGCTCTTAATCGCTACCCCTCGGTGTATTCACTAGGAACTTTGATTCTTCTAGTAGCGAAATGGGAGGTGTGATACCCGTAAAATTAATACGGGAATAATGCGCAATTAGCGTGAAAATTATTCTGTAAGTTTCGGAAAATTATGAAGTTAATTTTCGGACAAAGCGAATTTTCGGGAAATTGAACCGAAAATAAGAAAAATACTCTTTGAGTAAAATAAATAGATATGGGCCCAAATTAATTTAAAGTAGGCCCAATAAGAGATTTCCTTAAGAGAAAGGAAACGTAACTTTCCTTTTAAAGGTTTATCTCAAAAGGTGATAAGGACAAACGAAAATATCAAACGAAAGAAAACAAACGAAGAAAAGCAGAGAAGAACTAAGCAATTTCGGCTAACTTGGAAGTGAGGTAGGTGGTTTTTAACCCCTACAAACTGTTTTTAAGTTTGATTTATTTAGTTTAACGAATTTGGATGAAAGGTCATCCGAATTCATGAATTTCGGGAGCTTTGAATGATTATGTGTTGTATTTGCTGTGTTGAGATGTTAAGTTTGAGCTCAATATATGAGTTCTGTGAATTCTTACATGTTTATGTGAAATCTGGAACGGATTCATGTGATGAAGTTCTGGAAAATATGAACTTCGATGAGATGAAGAAAGCTTCAGCTCATGAGAAATTCGCGGGTTGAAAAGAATTCGCGGGCCAAAAAGGTTCGTGAAGTGTGAGAGAGGAAAGAAAATCGCGGGCTGCGATAAAATTCGCGGGCCGAAAGATTTGTAAAGATGTGAGTGAGAAAAGAAGGTCGCGGGCCAAATTTTAAATTTCGCCAAATTTGAAAGGTTGAAATTCGGGCAGATTTTCGATAGTTCGCCGAAGTTTAGTTCGCGAATTATATTCGGGTCGCGAAAAGTTCTTCGCGGACTCAAATGGATTTTATTGTGTGAGTAAATGGGTTTTTCGCGGGTCAGAATTAATTTCGCGGGTCGACCACAGGGTGATTCCTGTGAGAGAAGTAGCGGGTCGGACTAAAGTTTCGCGGGTCAACTTGAATTTCGCGGGGTGATTCCTGTGAGTGAATTTCGGGTGACACGCGAACTAAATCAGACTTCGCAAATTCGATCAAATGACGCGCGAAATCCAAATTCGGGCAATACCGCTAACACTGTGAAGAGTCCCGAATTTTGACTCCAAATGTCGGGTTGACCATATGCTTTTAAAAAGTCTGAAGTTGACCGAACTTCACGATTCGACCAGTCTAATTATTTTTGGATTTTGTCTTAAATTAGGCCCAAATATTCAAATAAAATTATTTTAAGTTCATTTTATCTTTAAATCAAAGTATATTCATACTTTGACTAGAATTTTCGGGTCAACCCTTATTTTAAGATACGAGAGTATTTTGGGGTATTATTTGTAAGAAATAATACGTGATATATGTGACGAATGTGATATGCATTTCACGACATGCATAAGAGAGGTGAAGGTACCGTAATGATACGGTGACACGATATTGTGTCGAATGTGAGAAGGGTAGAGTTGCCGATTTTGGCAGTCAGGTTCAGACTCGATTATGCACTTGGTGGGAGAGGGGGTTTGCGACACCCATCTACTCGGGATTGAGCCACCCGAGGTGTAAACCACCGGATATTATTTGGCTCAGGGACGGCAGACAGATGTGAGATTCCTGTCTACCCGAACTTGTGGTATAACATTCGGGGAAAAAGCCGTCGGGTTGAGATTGTGTGCGGAAGGAGCGACCCGGCGCGGCCGGTGTGGGCTACCGCATGATTGATGGTGTACTTTGCCATTGCGCGCGTGGGTGCCGAGTCTGACCTAGGGCCCTGTTGAGAATTGAGAATTGATAGATGAGATTGTCGAGTGTGCATTATATTATATTGTGAGGAACCGGGATTGGGTGGAGTGCACGCACGTATTGCATGTTATGTAATCACCTACTGGGCAATAGCTCAGGGTTCTATCTATTTTTGTTTGTAGGTAAGAATGAACCCGACACCGACTAGTGTCAGGGTTGAGATTCATGGCGAGCTGGCGGCGGTGACTCCACGGATTTTGAGGGTGGCGCAGTACATGGGACGCGACCTGTGGAGTGGCATAGTGTTTGATATTGGGTTTGAAATTTTGGGGCTTCGGCCCAAAGTATTAATAGTAGATATTTTTGTAAACCCTATATAATACTATGTAGGTTATTTAAATTAAAAAAAAGAAAATTTTATCGGGTCTTCCGCGTGTTCTGTTGCGGGGAAATCCGCCAATTAACTTAATTAGGAAGTAGGGTCGCCACAGGTGGTATCAGAGCTTAGGCTTTAGATTCTGAAGACTGTCCATGTACTGCCACTCAAAAGCCGGGAGAACCAGCCTCGCCTGTAAGTTAAGTGTAATACTTTGATATGATTATGTGATTTCGTGGTATCTTTACCACATGGGGATCCAACTCGATCAAATTTGGTGGTTGAGAAATGTCCCGTAAGAATTGAGGGTAGAGAGTTAGATGTGAACCTAATAGTAATCCCGATGAATGATTACGATATTATATTCGGGATGGATTGGCTTTCGAAATACGGAGCCATTATTGATTGTTCAAAAAGGGTAGTTAGGTTTCGATCGCCAGAGGGAGAGGAGTTTGAATTTTCGGGAAGAAAGAATGAAACTCAATCCCTCGGATTTCTGCTTTAAAAGCTCAGCGACTCGTAAATACGGGTTGCGAATCGTTCCTAGTTTTTGCGGTGAATGCTGAGGAATCTTCCCAGCTTAAACTTGAGGAGGTTCCGATAGTGAACGAATATTCCGATGTATTTCCCGAGGATCTTCCGGGATTACCCCCTGATCGGGAGATTAAATTTGCAATCGATCTTGTACCTGGAGCTGCCCCGATCTCTAAATCCCCGTATCGGTTAGCACCGAACGAATTACGAGAATTGAAGGAGCAATTGGAAGATTTGTTGCAGAAGGGTTTTATTCAACCCAGTTTCTCACCATGGGGAGCCCCGATTTTATTTGTGAAGAAAAAGGACGGGTCGATGAGAATGTGTATCGATTATCGTGAACTCAACAAGATCACGATTAAGAATAAATACCCATTGCCAAGGATTGACGATTTATTCGATCAACTCCAAGGAGCAACAGTATTTTCTATGATCGACCTGCGCTCCGGTTATCATCAGCTGAAGATCCGGGACATTCCAAAAACCGCCTTCAGTACGAGGTACGGCCACTATGAATTTTTGGTCATGCCTTTCGGATTGACGAATGCTCCGGCAGCCTTCATGGATTTGATGAACCGAGTATTCAAAAAATTGCTGGACCGATGTGTTATCGTCTTTATCGACGATATTCTCATTTATTCCAAGACAAAAGAAGAACATGAGGAACATTTGAGAGCGGTCCTAGGAATTCTTCGGGAGAAACAATTATTCGCCATTTAAAAAAAAAAAAGTGCGAATTTTGGTTGGATCGAGTAATCTTTCTGGGGCATGTTATTTCGGGAAGCGGAATTTCAGTAGATCCCAGCAAGATAGAAGCTATAGAAAATTGGCCAAGACCAACCACTCCCACGGAGATAAGAAGTTTTCTCGGGCTAGCTGGGTATTATCGAAAGTTCATTAAGGACTTTTCCAGCATCGCCTCGACGCTCACCAATTTGACAAAGAAAAATGTTCCGTTCAAATGGACGGATGAATGTGAGCAAAGTTTCCAGGAATTAAAGAAAAGGCTAACAACTGCTCCAGTGTTAGCAATACCTTCGGGTACTGGAAATTTTTCTGTTTATAGTGATGCCTCTAAATATGGGTTGGGGTGTGTTTTAATGCAAAACGGGAAGGTGATCGCTTATGCCTCCCGACAATTAAAGCCATATGAGAAAAATTACCCCACTCATGATCTCGAACTCGCAGCCGTAGTGTTTGCTCTTAAAACATGGCGACACTATCTTTACGGAGAAAGATGCGAGATCTTCACGGATCACAAGAGTTTGAAGTACTTCTTCACCCAGAAGGAGTTAAATATGAGGCAAAGAAGATGGCTCGAGTTAGTCAAAGACTACGACTGTGTGATAAATTATCATCCAGGAAAAGCGAACGTAGTCGCAGATGCATTGAGCCGCAAAACTGTAAACACTGAATTACGCCAATTCGGAGTTGAAGTAATCAATTTCGGAGAGATTGAAGAAAAGTTGGCAGTGTTGACACTTAAGCCAACACTATTAGACCGAATCATTGAAGTACAAAAGAAAGATGAGTTGTACTTGAAGAAACAAAGAGAACAAGATAAAGAAGTCTCATCGGAATTTGAATTCCGAGAAGACGGGAGTTTACGATTTAAAAGTCGCTTATATGTGCCGGAAGATGAAGAGATTCGTCGAACTTTAATGACGGAGGCACATACGACAATATATTCGGTGCATCCCGGTGCAACGAAAATGTATCGTGATTTGCGACTAAATTATTGGTGGCCGGGAATGAAAAAGGATGTTGCTGCATTTGTACATAGATGCCTGACTTGTCAGCAGATCAAAGCAGAACATCAAAGACCGGCAGGAATGTTACAACCTTTGACGATTCCCGAGTGGAAGTGGGACCATATAACAATGGATTTTGTCGTCGGGTTGCCAAGAACGGTGAAAGGTTATGATGCAATTTGGGTGATTGCTGACAGACTGACTAAGTCCGCCCATTTCTTGCCTATTCACCAGACCTATCCCATGGAGAAGTTCGCTGAACTCTACATTCAAGAGATAGTGAGACTCCATGGAATTCCGATATCGATCATATCAGATCGAGATTCAAGATTTCTGTCCCAGTTCTGGAAAAGCTTACAGAAAGCTCTGGGAACTAAATTATCATTTAGTTCAGCTTATCATCCCCAGACTGACGGACAATCGGAAAGGACGATCCAGACACTCGAAGACATGTTGAGAGCATGTGTCTTGGATTTTCAAGGGAGTTGGAGTAAATATCTCCCGTTAATAGAATTTTCATATAACAACAGCTATCAAACAATGATCGGAATGGCGCCTTACGAAGCCTTATACGGACGTAAATGTCGATCCCCAGTTCATTGGGATGAAATCGGCGAGAAGGCGCTATTAGGTCCCGAGATGGTACGCGAAATGACTGAAGTTGTTAAGAAAATTCGGGAGAAAATGCAAACGGCCCAAAGTCGCCAGAAGAGTTATGCAGACAAGAGACGAAGGTCGTTAGAATTTGAAGAAGGTGATAAAGTATTTTTGAAAGTATCACCTATGAAGGGTGTCAAACGGTTCGGACAAAAAGGAAAGTTGAGTCCGAGATATATAGGACCTTTCAAAATTTTGAAAAGAGTCGGTGAAGTAGCATATCAGCTAGAATTACCGACGTCGTTAGCACAAGTCCATGACGTATTCCACGTGTCTACACTGCGAAAGTATGTGTTGGACCCGTATCATGTGCTAAGAGACAAAAGACTTCACCAACAATTGAAGCCGGACTTGAGTTACGAAGAAAAGCCGGTAGAGATTCTAATGTATGAGGTGAAGCAATTACGAAATAAGAATATTCCCCTCGTGAAGGTCTTATGGCGAAACCAGATATTGGAAGAAGCCACTTGGGAGCGAGAAGACGAAATGAGAGAGAAATACCCTGAGTTGTTTCAGACAACTTAAATTTCGGGGACGAAATTTCTTTTAAGGGGGGAGGATGTAATACCCGTAAAATTAATACGGGAATAATGCGCAATTAGCGTGAAAATTATTCTGTAAGTTTCGGAAAATTATGAAGTTAATTTTCGGACAAAGCGAATTTTCGGGAAATTGAACCGAAAATAAGAAAAATACTCTTTGAGTAAAATAAATAGATATGGGCCCAAATTAATTTAAAGTAGGCCCAATAAGAGATTTCCTTAAGAGAAAGGAAACGTAACTTTCCTTTTAAAGGTTTATCTCAAAAGGTGATAAGGACAAACGAAAATATCAAACGAAAGAAAACAAACGAAGAAAAGCAGAGAAGAACTAAGCAATTTCGGCCAACTTGGAAGTGAGGTAGGTGGTTTTTAACCCCTACAAACTGTTTTTAAGTTTGATTTATTTAGTTTAACGAATTTGGATGAAAGGTCATCCGAATTCATGAATTTCGGGAGCTTTGAATGATTATGTGTTGTATTTGCTGTGTTGAGATGTTAAGTTTGAGCTCAATATATGAGTTCTGTGAATTCTTACATGTTTATGTGAAATCTGGAACGGATTCATGTGATGAAGTTCTGGAAAAATATGAACTTCGATGAGATGAAGAAAGCTTCAGCTCATGAGAAATTCGCGGGTTGAAAAGAAATTCGCGGGCCAAAAAGGTTCGTGAAGTGTGAGAGAGGAAAGAAAATCGCGGGCTGCGATAAAATTCGCGGGCCGAAAGATTTGTAAAGATGTGAGTGAGAAAAGAAGGTCGCGGGCCAAATTTTAAATTTCGCCAAATTTGAAAGGTTGAAATTCGGGCAGATTTTCGATAGTTCGCCGAAGTTTAGTTCGCGAATTATATTCGGGTCGCGAAAAGTTCTTCGCGGACTCAAATGGATTTTATTGTGTGAGTAAATGGGTTTTTCGCGGGTCAGAATTAATTTCGCGGGTCGACCACAGGGTGATTCCTGTGAGAGAAGTAGCGGGTCGGACTAAAGTTTCGCGGGTCAACTTGAATTTCGCGGGGTGATTCCTGTGAGTGAATTTCGGGTGACACGCGAACTAAATCAGACTTCGCAAATTCGATCAAATGACGCGCGAAATCCAAATTCGGGCAATACCGCTAACACTGTGAAGAGTCCCGAATTTTGACTCCAAATGTCGGGTTGACCATATGCTTTTAAAAAAGTCTGAAGTTGACCGAACTTCACGATTTGACCAGTCTAATTATTTTTGGATTTTTGTCTTAAATTAGGCCCAAATATTCAAATAAAATTATTTTAAGTTCATTTTATCTTTAAATCAAAGTATATTCATACTTTGACTAGAATTTTCGGGTCAACCCTTATTTTAAGATACGAGAGTATTTTGGGGTATTATTTGTAAGAAATAATACGTGATATATGTGACGAATGTGATATGCATTTCACGACATGCATAAGAGAGGTGAAGGTACCGTAATGATACGGTGACACGATATTGTGTCGAATGTGAGAAGGGTAGAGTTGCCGATTTTGGCAGTCAGGTTCAGACTCGATTATGCACTTGGTGGGAGAGGGGGTTTGCGACACCCATCTACTCGGGATTGAGCCACCCGAGGTGTAAACCACCGGATATTATTTGGCTCAGGGTCGGCAGACAGATGTGAGATTCCTGTCTACCCGAACTTGTGGTATAACATTCGGGGAAAAAGCCGTCGGGTTGAGATTGTGTGCGGAAGGAGCGACCCGGCGCGGCCGGTGTGGGCTACCGCATGATTGATGGTGTACTTTGCCATTGCGCGCGTGGGTGCCGAGTCTGACCTAGGGCCCTGTTGAGAATTGAGAATTGATATTTGAGATGTGTCGAGTGTGCATTATATTATATTGTGAGGAACCGGGATTGGGTGGAGTGCACGCACGTATTGCATGTTATGTAATCACCTACTGGGCAATAGCTCAGGGTTCTATCATATTTTTGTTTGTAGGTAAGAATGAACCCGACACCGACTAGTGTCAGGGTTGAGATTCATGGCGAGCTGGCGGCGGTGACTCCACGGATTTTTGAGGGTGGCGCAGTACATGGGACGCGACCTGTGGAGTGGCATAGTGTTTGATATTGGGTTTGAAATTTTGGGGCTTCGGCCCAAAGTATTAATAGTAGATATTTTTGTAAACCCTATATAATACTATGTAGGTTATTTAAATTAAAAAAAAGAAAATTTTATCGGGTCTTCCGCGTGTTCTGTTGCGGGGAAATCCGCCAATTAACTTAATTAGGAAGTAGGGTCGCCACAGGAGGATTATTAGTGGGATCGCCTACTTGGATGAGCCAAAATTGAGCGGGACCTTCTTGAAGAGAAGCTATCAAATTAGTAGCTTGATCTTTTGTTTCCAAGAATTTCATGAATCGGCTTCTCCATACGGTGTATTGCCTCTTCGTAGAATTGGAGGGCGGACGTTGTTTTCGAGTGTGTAAGCATCCATTTGTAGTTGATTGGTAGGATCTTCGTGAAAGTTTGGAATCGAAATGGTAAAAGTGCTTCACAAGTGAAAAACTTCGATAGTAATGTTTGATTCGTACTTTAAGCAATTTCCCTTTCGAACCTATTTTTTGGTTCTTAAAGAGAAATTGTTTTGATTTCGAAAAATATTTGATTTGAGAATTGATACATCAAAATTTTGCTAAAGAATTTTGAATTTAAGATCGAAAATTTTGAGTATCGTCAAAGATAATTCGGAAACAAATATTTTTCGTAAGTCTTGAAAATTACGAATTTTGATTTCTTTCAAAACAGTGTAAAATGTGTGTGTGTTTGAGCAGTGGTCGAAAAACATTTCGAGCAATAAAGTTTTCGATTTAAAAATTTTCAAACCTTTAATCGAAAAAGATTTTCGATCATATAAGTTTTTCGTGGTATTTATCGAAAATTATTTTTCGAACGTTAGAGTTTTGAAAAG
The DNA here is from genome assembly GCA_004919715.1 of Linderniella brevidens. NCBI lineage: Eukaryota > Viridiplantae > Streptophyta > Magnoliopsida > Lamiales > Linderniaceae > Linderniella > Linderniella brevidens. Next base: position 2,892,846 of record SWDC01000158.1, read on the forward strand.
TAAATATCCTATCGAAAAATAGTTGGTCGAATAATTGTTGATCGCAAACACTTTTATTGAAAAATTTGTAATCGAAAAATTAAGAGTGATCGAAAAATTTCGTTATGTTTGACTCAAATTGTTGACTGAAACTTTTTCGAGTGTGAATTATTCGATCGAAATATGTTTTCGCTAAATTTTGACTCGAAAATTTAAATGATCGAAAATCTTGAGATCGAAAAACTTTGTTAGGTCCTAATTCATCCACTAACAAGCAATCTAAGCATGAATTCTCGGTATTCGAATAAGAAATCTTACGAATTACGTTCGGTCGAATATCCGCGTTGAAGATCTTGAGAGAGGTTTTGGTTGCCGAAATTCTCGATAGTCTTCTCTCTCTTTTAACTTTTAATTCGATGCTTTTGTATTTCCGAATAATGAACTTGTTATTGATTTTGATAGTGTACATCATATTTATACCTATTTTCAAGGTATAATTACTATTTGGTCCTACACTATCAAAACTACTAGTTATGCTCCTAATTACAAGGATAATAAAATAACAAAGCACAATTCTAAATTTTCTTCAATCTCCCCCTTTGTGCTTGTCTTCGTTTCAGCTCCTTTTATCCTTGTCCGGCGTAAAACGATTTCCGTAATCCCAATGCTGTCTCGTAACGTCGAACAACATTCCTCAGCTCCAACCTCTCATTAATCGCATCCAGAAGCTCATTTAAGAGTGGAGCCTCTTCTTTACAAAGATCTTCGAAGACTATCTCTTCAGTGATCTCTCTCAATCTTTTCTTGATGTTCTTCCTCACCAACTTTAATGTCCCGTCACAGAACTTGTGGATCTCTGACTTCATCATAGTTCTTGTCTTTCCAATGACTGGATTCCCACTCAACAATTTTCCCGAGAACTACAAATTCAAGAAACCTGGCCTCGTGTGCGGTGTTGACCTTCTTCATATTGTTCTCTATAGCAATTTGAAGGTCGTGTGCGGTGTGATACTTGATCTGTCGCACCATGAGTCTCTTCAATCCCTCGAGTCCTTCGGTCTTGATGTATCTGGAGGGCGTCTGATATTTTCTCTTGTACATCTGATACAGACGGTAGACCTCATCCGGTGGAAGGAAAGGGAGATAGCTCTCATCTATCTCTTCTCGAGTGCGGTTGATGTCCACTCGCTCAATGAGGTAGATAGGAGTAGGGTAGCTTCCGATCGAATACGAAACTCCGATGAGTTGGAGAATCGGTGGCCTGTCCCTGAAGTTTTTCTTCAGTTGATCAGTTGGGATGCCACTTCGATCAGGGCCAAGATAGTTGAGCATGAAGATGTGCTCTATTTTATTCATATCTTCCCAGTGTGAGATGCCCCGAATATTTAGTTCGTTGAGCTTCTTTATCCGTTTTGGAGCCCTCCAGATCTGCTTTCTAATATCTTCAATTAACGGGACTTCAATTCTGATATTCTCTCATGGCGTCTCGACTCCAACTGTCCCTTTTGATAAGCGGGGAGGAGAGTCGACTCTGTGCCTGATCATTGTTGGTAGCTCTGGGGGAGCAGAATTGTAGTTCTCGCCTTCTTGAAGTTCTTCATCTTCAAGCAGCACCAAGTCCACTAAAACTTGTAAGAAATATCTGACGTTGGAGAGTCGAGCTTGAGCAGCTTCCTCTGGTTCCCATTGCGTCATCCATTTCTGATTTAAGATATAATCGTCTACGATCAGATATGGATCGTAGACGACTGCTTCTGTTTGGGCTTGGAGGAGGTTAGTGGTCGGGCTTGGATTTGGATTTGTAGGAGAGGGAGGTAGTGTGTGGGATATGGTAGGTGATGTAGTTGTTTGTTGGTGGGTTGTGGGTTGTGTGGTTGGTGGGTTTAAGGATGATCCTCCAGCTTCTTGAGTCTTCGTTTGTTCTCGACTCACACCACGGCCGCTTCGTGTGGTCCGTTGTCGTTTCTCCCCCTCATGACGATCCGGATCATCGGGATCGTCATGTCTTCTTTTGGTGCGGGAGCTTTCTTCTCGGCATCTTGTTTGAACGGGCATCTCGGGTTCATCTACCAGCCTTTTGTAGAGACTCTCTTCAGCGTGGGGTCCTGGTCTCTAAGGCGAGGAGTCGGGAGATAAGTATGTCATGAAGCTGGGTGATCGATATGGTATATGGGTTTATAAGTGAAGGTGATGGTGTTGGTGTGGTGAGGGTGGGTTGGATAGGGGTGTGTATGGTGGTGGTAAGAGGTGGTGAGGAGACGGGGGGTGGTTTGGGTTTCGGTCGCAGTAACCTCGGAGACTGGAGCTTTCCCGGTATCTCTTCGGGAAGTCTCGATGGCCTTAAGCATTCGGTCCATCAGACGATCTTCGAGAGAAGAGATGGCTGTGGAGAGTGCATCTTGTAAGCGTTGCTCCGTCACGATCATCGGTGGAGCGGGGCCAGGGAGGCGCTCCACTATCACAACATCGGAAAAGGTTTCCGATGCCCCCTTGAATTGGTCTTGAGATTCCAGAATGTTCGGGGACATCCGTTATCAACCCTGAAGTCACCACTTCAATACGTTGGCCAATTTTTTGCTCCAAAGATATCGGGTGTCCAATAGGGCTTCCATCCAATCCTTGAGTTGATACGGTATGTATCACCTCTATGGGTGTTGAGACAGATTCAATTTGAATCTGTGTGGTTGGCTGATCCGTTGTCGTTGGAGATGTTGTCACCGAAGCCGGTAGTATTGAAGGAGATACAGACGGGGCCAAGGGTTGCTGTCGGCGAGAGCCCCTTCTTTGGAGTCTGTATTCCTCATCCGATTCAGTGGCCTCAGGAGATACATCATGAGGAACACCTTCGGGCTCGACGGCCGGTGTTTCTGTGTCCTGAGCCGTGGCTTCATGCTCGGTTGTTTCCACCAGCGATTCCATTTGAGAAGCGCCGGAGCTTGATCCAAGGCCCATACCATCTCCTCCGTGATGGAGTTATGTTGACAGTAGTCTTGGTAGGCCTCGTCCGTTGGATCAGCTAGTCTGAGCAGCTCCAATGGGATCAGCATCGGTTGGAGCGCTAGGTCGGCTGCCTTCGAGTTGTGAAAGAAGCGAAGGCGAGGTGGAATGTATTCTCCAACCGGCGGTAGTCTCGGGATCTCTGGATGAACGTCCATAAAGTATGAGATCAGCACCGGGAACTGTTAGGGATATGCCCACGAATGCTATACGAGGATTGGATATATATAGGGCATTAGCTTATTTATCATTCGATTGTCAATGTAATCAAACATTGTTTTGCATATTAATAAAGGCAGTATTCGTTTAATGGTTATATGAGTTCTTTACTTAGCATCGGGTAAAGCAATAAATGAATAAATCCAAATGTGTCGAGTTGAGTCACTGTTCTCGATGGGTACGAGAGAGGAAGGCACCAATGGACTCTTAACCTTGAACATAAGATGTCCATAAGCCTTAGGTTTCAGTTGGGTGCTGGAAAACCAATCATGACTTATTTGTAGATGACTTATCGTGTGCCGATATACCGCTTGGAAGCGGAAGTCATGACTTGTGATACGAGTCGAATCAAGGGATTGAATCGTTTCAAGGACACTGACTCGCAGGTCGTACGATCAAACATGGCTTATTACTCAAGGAGTGTCAAAGACCGACGACAAAAACTATAGTAGTCTGCTTGAACCTTAGACCGAAAGGGGCTTTGACGGAGTTGACTTTGAAGTCTTGACTATCATTGGTTTCGCTAGATCCGATTTGCTATTGCATGGGTCAGCGGGACAGATGCTGTCTTGATGGATATTTGTGATTGCCGGGCTTAGACCGCCGAGTACGGATTCACAGTCTCGCAAGTAATCGAGACAAGTGTCCTATGAGAATGACGACGGGAAATTACAAAATCCTTGGCCAAGGTATTAAACTAACTCATGTTAGACATGGAGGGTAGTTTGGTAATTTGCCTCGTGTCATTTTATCATAGTATCGAGTTTAGTGAGTTTGACAAATACCATGGCTCTCACTCGATCGGGACACAGCTGAAGGGTTTGTATGTAGTACTATAATCTATAGTTAGGTTCTCGAATGAGACTAGTTCGAAATTCGTGCTCAAGTCGGGATCTGTCCGGTACTGCGGGATTGGCTAGGCACCTACCGGACTCTTGGATTCCTCCCTTGCCGATTGAGTCGAACCTAGAGAGTCGGGCTTAAAAAGGATCATCAATGTGTACCGAGAAGGAGAGATTGTGTTTTGGGCCTTAACGGGCCTCGGGTCGTTATGCCACGCCTTATTGGGCCTCGGGGTCATTAAGTGGACCGAAGTCGGACTTCATATGAAACTAACTTTAAAACTTAGGCTTGGCTAAGTGCTTAGAAAGACTTGAGGGAAGAATTGGAATTCAACCCTAAGCCGAGAAATTCAAAAAATGCCTTAAAGGGTATTTTCGTAATTTACAAATATGGTAATAAAAATATTTGGAATATTATTTATTAAAACTAAAATTCGAATTTATATTTTATATAAATTTCGAAATTTATTTACCATATTTGAAGATATTTTAATATCTTAGTTAGTTTTCTATTTATAGTATGTTCCTTTAATAGAATTTTGAATTCAATTAGGAGAGATATTTTGGCAAGAATATCTCTCATATTTAGGAACAAATATTTCGAGATTTTAGCCTTGTTTAGGGCTGAAAATTTCGTCCTCCCCTACTATAAATAAGGGTGAGACCCTCGTCAAAGAAAAGGACACGGGAAGAGAATCGACGGGAAATTTCTCGACCCGAGAATCGAAACACGAACACACAAACGCAAACCACTCTCCCGAGCGACGGATCAATTCTCTCTAGCCATCTTCGGAGAATCGAAACCGTGGTACACTGCGAGGTCGGCGTGACGATCTAGACGATACCCAACACGACCGCGGCCGACGACGCAATCGACGAGGAGCTGCCACTCGCTTCAAAGGTAATCTCTCACGGTTATGACCCACCCTATTATGTGTCAACGTGATTAGAGTTTTCGATCCGAGCTGCGAAGGAACCCGAAAAAAATTTTATTCCGCACCGTATCCCGGGGCGTTGGGTCTCGGGTACAAACCGGGTACCTTTCCCAACAGGAACCACCGTACATAGGGGAGAGATTTGGCCTTTGACTTGGTCGCCCTTTGACGTATCTGGTCCGCTAGATCATTCCATAATAGCTGGGCCACGTCGTATTTCTTTGAGAAAACCACTTCATGGAAGATGCGAAGGATATTCCCATTCGCCTTATTGAAGCCGGAGTGTTTTGGGGAGAGGCATTTATTGATTATGCCGAACAAGGTCCTCCACGGATGTGGGATCCCGTTGTTTTGAAAATTTGCCAGTTTGGTTAGCGGGGGTTTGTATCCCATCCGGAGCATATCTTCCACGATCTCCGCATCCGTTGGAAGTTGATCATAGTTGTTGTAGTGCGGGAGATCGAGCACCATGGCCATCAGATTTTTGGTCAGGGCGACATGTCTTGTATTGATCTTCATCATGTATTTCATGCTATCGCCGTTGACAAGACTCTGCATACTTCCCCAGAATTGCTAGAGATAGACCATTGGTACGGTGGACGTCATGGTCAATGCTGTCCATAGAGGGTGTCTCCTTTGAGGATGGAGATGATGACTTCATCCGGACACCTAAATGTAGCAAGGTCCAGCTGGTAGTTGTTGTCTTGGACTGGCATGTAACTTCCATAAGGGTAGATGTTTGGGTAGTTTGGAGTTGCCATTTCTGTAATGAATGAAATAAAATTCATTAGATGGGAAATTTCATATGCGAATAAATGGGATTAAAAATATACTTAGGGAAATTTTGAAAATTTTAAGTGTTAAGGTTTATTTTGTAAAGTTGACTAAGTCTCACAAGCGTATTTTTATTCGATCGGGAATTTATTCGAATGTTAATTATTCCGATCGAAAATTTTCTAAGTCTTGAAGAAAAACTTGAAAATTTTTCGAAGGCTTTTCCAGCGTGTTTTTATTCGAGTGACAATTTATTCGATCGAATAAAAATGTGTCGAATAACTCAAGTTTTTCGCAGATGACGTTTACGATCGAATAAAATTTTATTGAAAACAATAGTTTTTCGCTGAGTAATTTTTTTCGATCGAATAAAAAGTTGTCGAAAAACGTAAGTCTTTCGCCGCGTAGTTTTGCGATCGAATAAAAGAATATCGAAAAACTTAAAGTTTTCGCCGCTTATTTTTTATATCGAATAAAATTTAATCGAAAAATTAAGTTTTCACCACGAAGTTTTACAATCGAATTCAAATATATCGAAAACAAAAGGTTTTCGACATTGAGTTTTGCGATCGAATAAAACAATAACGAAAACAAAAGTTTTTCGACGACACTATTTGCGATAAAAACTTTTTCGATCGAAAAATTTTCAAATCAAACAGTAAACGCATAACACGTAAATTTCGATTTCTAGGTAAATCATGAGTTAAGCTGGATTCGGAACGTTCAGAAAACAGTTGCGGATCCAAATATCATGATGTTAACCCAAACAGTCGAGTTTAAACACGTTGATTTGAGAGTTTAAAATCATTTTTAGTCGAAAAAAGTACGAAAATGAAATTTCTCTAAATGTTTTCGAGAAACTGCTTGCAAATCGTGTGTTTTTTACCGGAAAGTGATTCGAAACGTGTGTCTACCTTCGAAATCGGCGAGTTTAAAGAAAAATATTCGAAGATTGATAGGTTTGGTTGAAATCGCCGAAGTGAGTTCGTAGAGTGTTTGGAAGTCGAAAAGTTTTTCGATGATAAATGTGTTGCGTGTGAGTGAGTTTTTCGATCGATAAAGTGTTACTAAAACTTTACGATCGGGTACGGTAAAAATACATTGGGTCGTAAAAAAAAAATTTTAGGCTTTAGTTAAATTCAGGTCTGAAAAAAAAAATTCTTTTATGGATTAACCCAAAAATAAATTGCATAATACTCCCTGTATTTCTGAAAGAAATGAAATTATCTCCTAATGTTGATGAAATTCAACATTGACTCCTCGGATGAGCTCGAAATTTTTTGTGATGCTTAGAAAAAATATTAGAAGTCATGTTTTACAAGTAAATCATATAGGAAATAAGAACAAATTCTCTTGTAAAACTCCCCTCAACAACTAACGCATTTTAAGCAATAGCATAGATTCATTAAAATTTTGCGTTTTTCAAAAAACAATTCGCATTTGATCAATTCTGAATTAATGCTTTTAAAATGTGCGAACAATATTTTAAAAAAATTTTCAAAAATATGTTTGTTTTGGGGTCAGATTTGTGAGCTTAAAAATTCTTCAATTCCACGGGCCCTTTTTGAAATTCATTTCTGAGCTTTCTGTACTTGCTCAAGATGAGTATCTTCTTCTTTACAAAACTTTGAGAGTTGAGATCTTCTTTTTGGGGCCGAGATTGTGTTGCTTTCGAAGGTTCTACAGTTATAGAATTTGAACCCAAGTCCGTGCTCCTCTTCTCGTTTTCTCTATATATAAGATCTAGATTATCGTTGGAGAAGTTCACTTCGAGGTGCTTCTCTTCTTGGAGTATACGAGATTATCTAGGAGAAGTTCACAACGATATCCGTGTTTTTCTTCTATAATGAATGTGACTTTCATCATATGTGTCTCTTTTTCTCCCCCTCTTTTTCTTGATCGAGTAACCCCGAAACTTAGGAAAATTGTTGAAGGCTTGATAGGGTTTCAAAAGAAAAAGAATGCCGGAGAAGGCTCAAAGGGGATTTCTAGAGGTAAAAGTAAAAGATTTATAATTTGGGCTAAGTGAGGAATATCGTAAGTTGCCCTTATCATTTTCATGACAAAACTAACACAAAAGCAAGAATGTAGCTACGAAGTACAGACCAAGAGATAGTCATTTGAAGTGTGACACGCTCATTAAAAAAAATATGGAGGTTCAAATTCTCACATATATGATGCGGCTTTGTGTCTAGTGAAACAAACGAAGCTCTTTGAATAAAAGAAAGTCACATGAATTTTTAGACAAAGAAATTAATCATATATCAAAGAAATATTTTTGTCAATATTTCAAAATTGGCAAAATTATCGTCATCCCCCATTTTTTTATTTTATTATATATATATATATATATATATGTACCATTTTATTTTTGTTAGTCCGATTACGCACTCAAGAGAGGATCAAAGGCTTAAAAATGATAAAGTTCTTAAAACACCTTCAGTGTGTGTTTGTGTGTGTGTGCCGAAATTAAGAACTCACTTTTAAGAATTATGCTTGACCAACCCTAATTAGGGTTAATGGGATGCCTTATATACCACATGAGTTGGTAGATTAAGGCTTGGGACTCAAACAATAAAATATTTACAATTTGACCCCAAATACAATAAATTAACTAATATTGACCCAAAACTCAAATACTAACTAAGGACACTACAATTAATTCCTAACATTCTCCCCCTTAGTGTCCTTTCTTCGTCTTTGTCTGTTTCTTTGAGCCTTTGGGTCGTTGCTGGGCGTACACGGAGTTCCGTAGTCCAAGCTTGTGCTCGTACGTCCTTATTTCCCTCCGGAACGAAAGCCTTTCTTGTATGTTGTTCAGCATATTCAGTATCTTGGCTTTTGTGTCCGGTCCTTCACCTTCCATCTTATCCAGTATGCTCCTCAACTTCTCTCGTATGATGAGGAGCGTTCCGTCGGAGAATTTTGGTATCTCCGATGTCTTCAATATTCGCTTTTCTCCCTTGTAGTTGATGTAGACCACCGCTGGATCTTCACTTTCGAACACGTGGCCTTCACCATATTCAACTTGTTCAGGGAGCTCGAATGATGGTTTGGTGAGGTTGACCTTTCTGACATTTGACTCCAGTGCTAGCTGCAGGTCGTGCGTCGCTCCGTACTTGATTTGTCGGAGCATGAACCTTTTGATCGTCATGTATCCTAATTTGACGTCCTGGTCCTGCAGCGTTCCCACGTATCGGTAGCTTCCAATCATCTGTGAGATGTCTTCAGCTCTGATGTACGGGAAGTCAGCCTCTGTCAAGGTCTCTCTTGTACCGTCTTCCCTCACTACGTGGTAGACGCTTAGTAGGAAGGTCCCGAGCCGATCTATTCCAACTCTTTCTACGGCTTGTATTCGGGGCCTCTGCTTTTCCTCTCGCCTGAGAGCAGCCAGATCATTTCCTTTCCCTAAGAACATATGAAACGTCTTAGGGAAAGAAGGTAGAGATTGGCTCTGCGCTCTGACAGGTGCGTCATCCCACGTAGCTCCAGCTCGTTCAATTTGACGAGCTGATCCTCTTTACGCCAGATTCTTTTCCTTATCTCTTCTTGGTATGGAACTAAGATTCTGACGTTTTGCCACGGAAGATCGACCGTTGCCCCGATCTTTGACATGAGAAGTGGAGCATCCTCATTTTGGACTTGATGTTTGAGTAGTTCCGGTAGATCGGGGAGGTCACTTTGCAGATCTTCCAGCTCCTCATCTTCATGGACTTTCACCAGGCTTATCGACGCCTTTTCGAGGAATAGTCTGGCGTTTTCTCGAAATCTGGCTTCGAGCTGGAGGTCCATCGGTTGCTTCAGCCATCCTTCTTCAAATATATATTTCTCTACCACATCATGTGGATTGTAGAGTTGGCTGATTTCTTCCGAGATTTGGAGGTCAATAGATGTGGCTTGAGGTGGACTTTGTCGGTAGAAGGTTCTTGGTGAGCTAAGGCTTATAGTGACTGGAGTGGGTGTCGAAAGGGAAATGTATTGGAGATCTCTTGTGTATTTTGTTCGGTTGTGGTTGAGATCTCCATGGTAGGGAATATTATTGTGGTGCTGGAGACTTGTTTTGTTTTGCCTTTTGAGCTTGAGGTATCCAGCGGGTTGGATTCTTGGACTGTTTTGGTTGTTGGCTGCTGCTGGTGAGGGGATTCGACTCCACGCTGTCGGTTCTCCCCCTCGGGACGGTCCTCGTCTTCAGGGTCGTCCCGCGATCCAGATAGGCCCCCGGCTTGTGTTCGGCAGCTGGTGGGGTCAATCAGCCTCTGGATTTCTTTCTCCTTCGGTGTCAGGTGTGGCGCCGACCGGATACGTGCCAAAAGAATGTTGAAGAGTTCTTCAATGGGCACGTCCCACGGTCCTTCTTCTGGTTGTGTGAGTGAAGGAACAGCAGCAGCTGTCTCGTGTGTGACTGGAGTCTTGCCTTTGTCTTGTCTTGATGTTTCGATCATGGCCCGGACTTTTTCCACTAGTTCGTCGCCAAAAGATCGTAGCCGAGACTCCGTCACAAACGGATCGGGAAATAAAACGGAGCCACTGAGGCGTGCCGTTGTCGCGACGTCAGAGTAGATTTCTGACGTGCCGCCCACTGTAGTGGGTCTTCCGGGGCCACCAAGGCACACCGGTGGCAACGGTGCTAAGACAAACTCAGACCGTTGGCCCGAGACGACTGGTGGGATGTTGATCGTTTCGGGGCTTCCGCTCAGTCCCTCGGAGATTAACCCCAGAGTGACGTCAGAGAGCGTTCTGTCTAAGTCTGGAAGACTTAGAGGTGCGGAAAATAGTGTATGTGTCCTAGAAATGGAAAAAATTTTAGTTGGTGCGGACACTAGACCTGTGATCAAGGAGGGCGCAGTCGGAGGAAGTGAACTGCTTAATTCAACATCTATTGCCTCCGAATAAGGCAATGATGGTTGTCGTGGCTCCTCCGGTGCTATTGAGACGGTCGTCTGTTGGGAGACGACCGAATGGGTTGGAAGGGTTATTTGCGTGCTTGGGCCTGATGGCACGACTGCTACTCGGGAGACGATCGTGTCGTCTCCTGTTCCTACGGGTTCGGCCCGGCTTTGTAGTGGGTTAGAGGACTGAGGAGGTCGATGATGTTTTTGTTTGGTGCGACGCTCCTGTATGCGTCTTACGTCTTCCCCTCGTTTTGTTTTTCGTGAGGAACGAGGAGGGGAAGCGGCGCTTCCTAGACCTAACTGAGGCTGGGATAGGCTAATTCCCGGGGTAGGTTCGACTGGGTTTTGTCGAACCATAGGAGTGTCTTCAAGGGTGATGGATTGGAGGTACCTCGCTACTATTCGGTTGGAAGGATTAGCGATTTGTAGGAGGTGGTCAGGGATCCGCATCGACTCGATATCAAATTTGGATTTGGAAGAATGGAGGGATGCTAGCTTGGGAATTTGGTATCCCTCCGATCTCGGTCGACGGGTTATCTCGGGGTGTAGGTCTTGAAAGTGGGTTATTATCACTGGAAACCACCGAAGGTAGGGAAGGACTTGTCGGGTTTTATTTTTGGTGGATAAGTCCCTTCGGCGGAGTTGGTCAAGGATATCGGCCCAGATCAACTGCACGATGTCATAATTTTTATTAAAGATGACACCGTGGAAGATGATCATAATGTTGCGGTTACAGCGATCTGGGCCTGAGTGCTTGGGTGATAGGCATTTGTTTATTATGAGAAAGAGTGTGCGCCAAGGTTGTGGAATGTCCTTGGCGCAGAAATCGGGTAGGTGTAGGGATTTATGGATGTCTGGGCGATATCCCATTAGGAGGAAGTCGGTTTTCAATTCTTCCTCCGTGGGTGGTGGGTTATATATTAGGCTGTGAGGTAGGTTTAAGATACGGCGTAGTATGGATGGGGTGAAGATTATGGGTGTTTGGTCTATTTGTGAGGTAAGTGAGGTTGGAGGGGTTTTTGAAGTTGATGGGTGTAGGTTGGCCCATAGCTGTTGTGCGTATACTTCTGGGGCCGATTCCGTAATGGTGAGGGCGGTGTGTAGAGGATGGTGACGAAGGATTTCGAGTATTATCGGTGCGGGGACCGTGATGTTGTCAAAGTCAATGGCCGGGTTGTTGGGTAGTTTAGTGGCCCATTGACTTTGAGGAAAGACTTCGTCAATTTGTCTCAACATGTTTATGTAATCTGCTAAGAAGAAAACACAGAAAATTGTTAGACTAGGCAGAGTAGATAAAAATGTTACTTAGAAAAAATTTCGGACTTGAAAAATTTTATATGAAAGTGCCCGAAATTTGCTTAAGTAAATAAGATTATACTTTTGAAATACAAGCGGCGAAGTTCACAAATTCGGCTAAGAGTACATTGAAAAGTTTAAAACTCGAAGTTTGATTTGGCCGAATTTGGATTTGAAAAGTTTTGTTCGCCGAATTTGATGAAGTTCGGGTTATGAGGATTTGAAATTTTTGTTCGCCGAATTGTAATGAAGTTCGGGTAAGTGAAAATTAAATCGAATTTGTTATCATCATTCATCAAATTCGGGTGCTTGTCTTTAAAATTGAATTTGCCGAAATTGACAAATTCGGGCGATGGAATTCGACAGTGAGGAGTCGGGGTACAGTAGAAATTCGCCGAATTTCGAGTGAACAGTAGAAATTCGCCGAATTTTGGATTGAAAAGCAGAAATTCGGATGAAAATTTAAATTTTACCCGAATTTCGCCCGAAACCTAAAAATTAAAATAGGTCGATTCCATCGGGATTTGGATGAAATTTTGGCAAATAAATTGCAGATTCGGGGTCGCCATTACCTTCTGTACTAAAATCGAAGTTGAAGAGATTTGATTTGAAGATTTTGTGTTTGCGCGAATTTAAATTCGAGAGTAAATTTTCTGAAATTCGGGCGTTAACTTGTAAATTTAGGGTAAATAATGAAATTCGGGCGAGTAGTGAGATAAATAGGGGTTACTGTGCAAAAGTTCGGGTGAATGAAATTCGGCATGTTAAAATTGAGTTTCGCCGAAATTCGTTCTGATTAAGTGAAAATTATATGAAATTCGGCGATCGAAATTAGTATTGACCAAAAGTGACCCCGAATTTGAAATTCGGCGAGTGAAATTGAAATTGGCCGAATTTCTTCACTGTTAGTCCAAAATTGGACTTCCGAAATTTTATATTATGTCAAAGAGCTCCCCCTCAATAAAATGATATATACTCCCCCGTAATAAAAATAAGCTCCCCCTTAATAAAAATGAAATATGCTCCCCCTTTCCACCAAATCTCTCTGTGTAGTTGCTCAGCTGTTCTTTTCTTCCAGTCATGTGTGTGGAGCAACCCGAGTCTAAGTACCACACATGACTTATCTGCAAGATAAGTTTAAGCAGTGTTAGAGATCCCGTTTATTACGGGTCTTCTATCATTTGCAGAGGTTAAAGTGCATGCAAGATTGGGTGAATTGTGTACCAGGTTGGCTTGTATCTTTCCTGAGTTTTTCGGTACGCAAATTTTCTTTACCCCTAAAGGAAAACAGAGCTTTGTGCATGCAGCAAGCACTGTTTTAATTACCCAGATTTGTTTGCAATCTTTTCCCTTAGCTTCAGCTCGGGTTTTCGATTGCTCAGATATTTTTGGATCTGTTTTGGTCACGTTTTGGCCTTTTTTCTAAAGCTTGAGCTTTAGTTTTTGTTTCAGTGAGAGTTGGCCTTCTGAATGTTCTAGCTACCTTTTCGTCAACTTTTAGGTTGGACGTTTTGGATGGTAGAACCGTTTTCGTGTGTGTTCCTGAAATCATATTTCTACGACGTATAAATTTAGCATTCATAGCTATACACCTATCGTAGGTAATATAATCACTGACAGTCTTAACAGAACTGGTTTTGGAAGAAATACGGGAATAAGCGGAAGCATTGTTCGAACTACATGAAGAAAGATTTCTAAATGTTTTGGAAATAATTTTAAATCAGAAACACTAGTCAAATTTTGCTTCGTCTTTTTATCAAAGATTTTGGCATCCTTCTCTTGCGTTCCTGAATTTTTCTTCCCAGCAGTCTCTGTCCGTCTCAGATCTGTCATAGATGGTGAAGGGATGTTAGCTGTTGCTTGAATGAGAATCTTCTTAGTTAGCCTATTCTTCATGGATGAGGAATCTATTGGTGTTATAGTAACAGACTCTGACTTAGAAGATTTAGCGAGATCAGCATATGATTGATTTTCAAGTGAGGAAATTCTCTCAAGGAGTTTCTCCTTTTCAGCTTGAAATGTTTTCCGTTCGAGCTCTATCGTGGATTGAATATTCTTGATCTTTTGAGGAATGTAAATTCGGCAAAGATCTGAGTTCTTTGAGCTAGATGTTTCTGTCATGGGCTGATCAGATTCAGAGGGAGGATGGGGAAACATATGTAGATAGTCATTTGAAAGAGGAATTTCCCTACTTCCATAACTATCGTTGATTTCCTTGTAATCCAAGGATATTTCGGCCTTGCTTTTGTTCTTGCGCTTTTCCTGTTCTAGGTTTTCTTCTTCTTCAGATGATCTGAGAAAGACTAACAAGCTAGGTATTCCTAGTCCTAGGTATGCAGCATTGTAAAGAGCAAGTGGCCGTTTATCAGTGGTTGGTTGGTTTGGCTTAAAACCTAAGCCCTCACGTGGATTGTAAAATCTCGTGTCCTTAGGCTGATTCAAGAAAATCGTTTTGTCGGTTTGTCCCCTTTTCGTAAGGAGGTCCTCCAGACTTTTGATTTTGGAGTAAAGCTTCTTACGTTCCTCCATTAGAAGATTGTATTGATCTGTTTTACCAATACGCTCTTCTTCACTAATTCGCAGGCTAGTGGTTAATTGACTAATATTTGCATTCAGCATATTAGTCTCGGATTCAAGCTTCGAGATTTTCTCAGATGCATTTTCTAAATGACATCTGAGAGTTGCTTTTTCACCTAAGTGTTTGAGCACACATTGATAATTTGTTGCGTTTTTCTTTTCCAGAGCTTCTAGTTTTTGCAAGTGTTCTAATGGAGAATTCTGGATATGCTCAAGCACGGTCAGTTTTGATGTCAGGGAAACTACTTTTTCTTCAGATTTTACTAGATTAGCTTCAGCTAATTCTAGTGATTTTTCTGAAGTAGCTAGTTTATTTTCTAGCTCAGTGACCGAATTTTGTGTTTTGGCCAAGATGATGTCATTCTTGGCCATATCTTTATATGTAGACTCCCCCCTTTTCATTGTTAGAATTGGGGGTCTGTTATCACTTCCGATTGCTATGATATCCATGGATGTAGTTGAGTGCCTTTTAATGATCGTTCACGGTCGTGATCTGCAATCCTAAATGGTCAGTTTCGAGAAATAACGTCAAAGATTAACGTTAAGTTTGAATAAATTTTGGTTGGATAGAAATTGTGTTTAAGTGATCGACTTTTTATTTTAATTTGAAAGAGTAAAATTCGGGCACTTGTAGAGTTGTTGCCGAAATTTGAATTCTGAAATTCGGATGAAAAGACTTTGTCGAGAATTTTGAAATCAAAGGAAATCAAAATTCGGGTGACAAATAAAAGTTCGCCGAAGTTCAGGATTAAATTAAGGTAGGAAAAATTTTATCGAAAATTACTTTCAAAATTCGGGTAAACTAAATTCAGTCGAGAATTAAAAAAAATCAAAATTCGGGTGACTTTCTGATAAAAGTTCGCCGAGAATTAAGAAATTCGGGTGACTTAAATCAAAACTTCGCCGAAAATTTTAAGTTGAAATTCGGGCAATCTTAATTTTAAAATTCGACCAAATTCGCCGTGAATTTTAAACAGTAGAAAGCAAATTCGGCGAATAAACTTAGCTTACTCAAATTCGGTCAATTTTCTGATCGAAAATTTTCTCAATTTCGGCGAATTTCAATTGAAATTCGGCAATATGAGTTAATTTTCGGGTTCAAGAACGAACTTCGAGCGAATAAACACTGTTCTAGAGAAACGCCCGAAATTTTTCCAGCAACTTTAAAACACACCAATTTCAATCGATTTCTCCCCAGAAATTTCTCAAACTTGACGAAAATTAATCTAAACGAGTTCCTAAACAAGCCAAGACTGATAATCAAGCATTTAAAGGTTTAAAAACATCAATAACAGCAAGATCTAACCCAAAATACTTGAAAAAAATCGAAAATAAAATTTGCTTAGTAAACTCTTTCGATCTTGACGAAATCAAACGAAATTGGTATAGATTTGCACAGATCGATCCGTGTCTTGCTCTGATACCACTTGTTAGTCCGATTACGCACTCAAGAGAGGATCAAAGGCTTAAAAATGATAAAGTTCTTAAAACACCTTCAGTGTGTGTTTGTGTGTGTGTGCCGAAATTAAGAACTCACTTTTAAGAATTATGCTTGACCAACCCTAATTAGGGTTAATGGGATGCCTTATATACCACATGAGTTGGTATATTAAGGCTTGGGACTCAAACAATAAAATATTTACAATTTGACCCCAAATACAATAAATTAACTAATATTGACCCAAAACTCAAATACTAACTAAGGACACTACAATTAATTCCTAACAATTTTTATTTTTCTTTTTATAAAAAATATTGAAAGATATAGTCACGCAAGATAGTTAAGGAATATCAAGAAGCACATAGAATATCATATAGAAGCATAGTAGAGCATGTAAAGCACATCTCAATTAAGATTGAGGTTCAACATACCTAATTTTGCAATAAGGAATTGGAATCGTATTTCATCCAATGCCTTAGTGAATAAGTCGGCAAGTTTAAGCTCCGTTTTTACAAAATACATATTTATAGTGCCTTTTTCTACATGATCTTTCATAAAATCATAACAAATATCTATGTGTTTCGTGCGGGAATGATGAACATGATTGCAAGTAATGACAATAGCACTTTGAGAATCACTGTAAATGGGAATGTTATTAAATTTAAACCCGTAATCACGTAGTTGTGTCTGCATCCATAGAACTTGCGAGCAACAGGTGACAGCCGCGACGTACTCCTCCTCGGCCGTCGAGGTTGACACGCAATTCTGCTTCTTTAAGGACCAGCAAACCAACTTATCGCCTAAAAATTGTGCTCCGCCAGACGTGCTTTTTCTGTCCATTCGGCAACCTGCATAATCAGCGTCAGTATAGCCAATTAATTAAAAATCAGTGTCATAAGGATACCATAGCCCTAAGTTGGGAGTTCCTTTGAGATAACGTAGAATTTGCTTGACTGCATGTATGTGGGACTCATTCGGGTTAGCTTGAAAACAAGCACAGAGGCAAGTGGCGAACATGATGTCGGGTCACGGGACGTCAAGTAGAGAAGAGATCCAATAATTCTCCGATAGGTTGTGATGTTGACTGCCTTTCCAGATGGATCAGCAACCAATTTGCAGTTTGTTGACATTGGAGTATTCATCGGTGTACTCTTGTCTTGATTAAATCTCTTCAGAATATCTGTGGCGACCCTACTTCCTAATTAAGTTAATTGGCGGATTTCCCCGCAACAGAACACGCGGAAGACCCGATAAAATTTTCTTTTTTTTTTTTTTTTTAATTTAAATAACCTACATAGTATTATATCGGGTTTACAAAAATATCTACTATTAATACTTTGGGCCGAAGCCCCAAAATTTCAAACCCAATATCAAACACTATGCCACTCCACAGGTCGCGTCCCATGTACTGCGCCACCCTCAAAAGTCCGTGGAGTCACCGCCGCCAGCTCGCCATGAATCTCAACCCTGACACTAGTCGGTGTCGGGTTCATTCTTACCTACAAACAAAAATAGGATAGAACCTTGAGCTATTGCCCAGTAGGTGATTACATAACATGCAATACGTGCGTACACTCCACCCAATCCCGGTTCCTCACAATATAATATAATGCACACTCGACAAATCTCCTCTATCAATTCTCAATTCTCAACAGGGCCCTAGGTCAGCTCGGCACCCACGCGCGCAATGGCAAAGTACACCATCAACCATGCGGTAGCCCACACCGGCCGCGCCGGGTCGCTCCTTCCGCACACAATCTCAACCCGACGGCTTTTCCCCGAATGTTATACCACAAGTTCGGGTAGACAGGAATCTCACATCTGTCTGCCGTCCCTGAGCCAAATAATATCCGGTGGTTTACACCTCGGGTGGCTCAATCCCGAGTAGATGGGTGTCGCAAACCCCCTCTCCCACCAAGTGCATAATCGAGTCTGAACCTGACTGCCAAAATCGGCAACTCTACCCTTCTCACATTGATAATATCATCGATCACATCATCTCTCACCCTATCGTGAATATGCACATGGCATGATTATGTAAAACATCAAATCACATATAGCACATATTATTTCCTTCAAATAATATTCCCAAAATACTCTCGTATCTTAAAATAAGGGTTGACCCGAAAGTTCTAGTCAAAGTATGAATATACTTTGATTTAAAGATAAAATGAACTTAAAATAATTTTATTCAAAGATGTGGGCTATTACCCGAATTTAACCTTTTAAATTCGGCGAAATTTAAATATTTCGCTTAGATATCGAAATTCTGCCCGAATTTGAAATATTAAATTCGGCGAAATAAAATGCCCGAATTTAACCTTTTAAATTCGGCGAAAATTTTAAATATTTCGCTTAGATATCGAAATTCTGCCCGAATTTGAAATATTAAATTCGGCGAAATAAAATGCCCGAATTTAACCTTTTAAATTCGGCGAAAATTTTAAATATTTCGCTTAGATATCGAAATTCTGCCCGAATTTGAAATATTAAATTCGGCGAAATATAATGCCCGAATTTAACCTTTTAAATTCGGCGAAATTTAAATATTTCGCTTAGATATCGAAATTCTGCCCGAATTTGAAATATTAAATTCGGCGAAATAAAATGCCCGAATTTAACCTTTTAAATTCGGCGAAAATTTTAAATATTTCGCTTAGATATCGAAATTCTGCCCGAATTTGAAATATTAAATTCGGCGAAATAAAATGCCCGAATTTAACCTTTTAAATTTGGCGAAATTTAAATCAAACATGTAATAACTTTACAGAACTCATATTGAGTTCGAACTTCACATAATTCATCAAAAACGTCAAATAACATATCAAAATACCCGAAATTCATAAATTCGGATGACCTTTCATCCAAATTCGTTTAACTATAAAAATCAACATAAGAAATGTTTGTAGGGGTTAAAAAAAAACACCTACCTCACTTCCAAGTTAGCCGAAATTGCTTAGTTCTTCTCTGCTTTTCTTCGTTTGTTTTCTTTCGTTTGATATTTTCGTTTGTCCTTATCACCTTTTGAGATAAACCTTTAAAAGGAAAGTTACGTTTCCTTTCTCTTAAGGAAATCTCTTATTGGGCCTACTTTAAATTAATTTGGGCCCATATCTATTTATTTTACTCAAAGAGTATTTTTCTTATTTTCGGTTCAATTTCCCGAAAATTCGCTTTGTCCGAAAATTAACTTCATAATTTTCCGAAAATTACATAATAATTTTCACGCTAATTGCGCATTATTCCCGTATTAATTTTACGGGTATTACATCCTCCCCCCCTAAAAGAAATTTCGTCCCCGAAATTTAAGTTGTCTGAAACAACTCAGGGTATTTCTCTCTCATTTCGTCTTCTCGCTCCCAAGTGGCTTCTTCCAATATCTGGTTTCGCCATAAGACCTTCACGAGGGGAATATTCTTATTTCGTAATTGCTTCACCTCATACATTAGAATCTCTACCGGCTTTTCTTCGTAACTCAAGTCCGGCTTCAATTGTTGGTGAAGTCTTTTGTCTCTTAGCACATGATACGGGTCCAACACATACTTTCGCAGTGTAGACACGTGGAATACGTCATGGACTTGTGCTAACGACGTCGGTAATTCTAGCTGATATGCTACTTCACCGACTCTTTTCAAAATTTTGAAAGGTCCTATATATCTCGGACTCAACTTTCCTTTTTGTCCGAACCGTTTGACACCCTTCATAGGTGATACTTTCAAAAATACTTTATCACCTTCTTCAAATTCTAACGACCTTCGTCTCTTGTCTGCATAACTTCTGGCGACTTTGGGCCGTTTGCATTTTCTCCCGAATTTTCTTAACAACTTCAGTCATTTCGCGTACCATCTCGGGACCTAATAGCGCCTTCTCGCCGATTTCATCCCAATGAACTGGGGATCGACTTTACGTCCGTATAAGGCTTCGTAAGGCGCCATTCCGATCGTTGCTTGATAGCTGTTGTTATATGAAAATTCTATTAACGGGAGATATTTACTCCAACTCCCTTGAAAATCCAAGACACATGCTCTCAACATGTCTTCGAGTGTCTGGATCGTCCTTTCCGATTGTCCGTCAGTCTGGGGATGATAAGCTGAACTAAATGATAATTTAGTTCCCAGAGCTTTCTGTAAGCTTTTCCAGAACTGGGACAGAAATCTTGAATCTCGATCTGATATGATCGATATCGGAATTCCATGGAGTCTCACTATCTCTTGAATGTAGAGTTCAGCGAACTTCTCCATGGGATAGGTCTGGTGAATAGGCAAGAAATGGGCGGACTTAGTCAGTCTGTCAACAATCACCCAAATTGCATCATAACCTTTCACCGTTCTTGGCAACCCGACGACAAAATCCATTGTTATATGGTCCCACTTCCACTCGGGAATCGTCAAAGGTTGTAACATTCCTGCCGGTCTTTGATGTTCTGCTTTGATCTGCTGACAAGTCAGGCATCTATGTACAAATGCAGCAACATCCTTTTTCATTCCCGGCCACCAATAATTTAGTCGCAAATCACGATACATTTTCGTTGCACCGGGATGCACCGAATATATTGTCGTATGTGCCTCCGTCATTAAAGTTCGACGAATCTCTTCATCTTCCGGCACATATAAGCGACTTTTAAATCGTAAACTCCCGTCTTCTCGGAATTCAAATTCCGATGAGACTTCTTTATCTTGTTCTCTTTGTTTCTTCAAGTACAACTCATCTTTCTTTTGTACTTCAATGATTCGGTCTAATAGTGTTGGCTTAAGTGTCAACACTGCCAACTTTTCTTCAATCTCTCCGAAATTGATTACTTCAACTCCGAATTGGCGTAATTCAGTGTTTACAGTTTTGCGGCTCAATGCATCTGCGACTACGTTCGCTTTTCCTGGATGATAATTTATCACACAGTCGTAGTCTTTGACTAACTCGAGCCATCTTCTTTGCCTCATATTTAACTCCTTCTGGGTGAAGAAGTACTTCAAACTCTTGTGATCCGTGAAGATCTCGCATCTTTCTCCGTAAAGATAGTGTCGCCATGTTTTAAGAGCAAACACTACGGCTGCGAGTTCGAGATCATGAGTGGGGTAATTTTTCTCATATGGCTTTAATTGTCGGGAGGCATAAGCGATCACCTTCCCGTTTTGCATTAAAACACACCCCAACCCATATTTAGAGGCATCACTATAAACAGAAAAATTTCCAGTACCCGAAGGTATTGCTAACACTGGAGCAGTTGTTAGCCTTTTCTTTAATTCCTGGAAACTTTGCTCACATTCATCCGTCCATTTGAACGGAACATTTTTCTTTGTCAAATTGGTGAGCGTCGAGGCGATGCTGGAAAAGTCCTTAATGAACTTTCGATAATACCCAGCTAGCCCGAGAAAACTTCTTATCTCCGTGGGAGTGGTTGGTCTTGGCCAATTTTCTATAGCTTCTATCTTGCTGGGATCTACTGAAATTCCGTTTCCCGAAATAACATGCCCCAGAAAGATTACTCGATCCAACCAAAATTCGCACTTTTTAAATTTGGCGAATAATTGTTTCTCCCGAAGAATTCCTAGGACCGCTCTCAAATGTTCCTCATGTTCTTCTTTTGTCTTGGAATAAATGAGAATATCGTCGATAAAGACGATAACACATCGGTCCAGCAATTTTTTGAATACTTGGTTCATCAAATCCATGAAGGCTGCCGGAGCATTCGTCAATCCGAAAGGCATGACCAAAAATTCATAGTGGCCGTACCTCGTACTGAATGCGGTTTTTGGAATGTCCGCTTCCCGGATCTTCAGCTGATGATAACCGGAGCGCAGGTCGATCTTAGAAAATACTGTTGCTCCTTGGAGTTGATCGAATAAATCGTCAATCCTTGGCAATGGGTATTTATTCTTAATCGTGATCTTGTTGAGTTCACGATAATCGATACACATTCTCATCGACCCGTCCTTTTTCTTCACAAATAAAACCGGGGCTCCCCATGGTGAGAAACTGGGTTGAATAAAACCATTCTGCAACAAATCTTCCAATTGCTCCTTCAATTCTCGTAATTCGTTCGGTGCTAACCGATACGGGGATTTAGAGATCGGGGCAGCTCCAGGTACAAGATCGATTGCAAATTTAATCTCCCGATCAGGGGGTAATCCCGGAAGATCCTCGGGAAATACATCGGAATATTCGTTCACTATCGGAACCTCCTCAAGTTTAAGCTGGGAAGATTCCTCAGCATTCACCGCAAAAACTAGGAACGATTCGCAACCCGTATTTACGAGTCGCTGAGCTTTTAAAGCAGAAATCCGAGGGATTGAGTTTCTATTCTTTCTTCCCGAAAATTCAAACTCCTCTCCCTCTGGCGATCGAAACCTAACTACCCTTTTTGAACAATCAATAATGGCTCCGTATTTCGAAAGCCAATCCATCCCGAATATAATATCGTAATCATTCATCGGGATTACTATTAGGTTCACATCTAACTCTCTACCCTCAATTCTTACGGGACATTTCTCAACCACCAAATTTGATCGAGTTGGATCCCCATGTGGTAAAGATACCACGAAATCACATAATGAACGGGAGGGATAGATTCCTGCCCTGGCCACAAAGTTAGCCGATACAAACGAATGTGTGGCTCCCGAGTCAATCAAGATCGAAGAGGGCACGTGAAATATACTCAACGTACTCGTAACTACATTCGGGTTTGCCTCCGCCTCCTCATTAGTCAGAGTAAAAACTCTTGCAGGCACAGGTGGAGGTCGAATGAGGTTACGCGGTTGAGTCTGCACTGGAGGCTGACCTCTCGGGCAATTCCGTGCGATGTGTCCGGCCTCACCGCACCGGAAACATTGCAGAGTCTGCACCGGTCGTGATCCGTAGCATATGCCAAAGTGATTTCGTCCACACTGTTGGCATTGGGGCGCTGGTATCGGGGGTCGGTTGAGAACATTGGCCGGTCTCTGATAAGCATTCGGGCGCCACATCTGTTGACTCGGTCGATTTCCTTTATTCTTCGGGTCCTTGCCGAAGAATTGTCGCTTTTGGCCGCTTCCTCCTTGCTGTTGCTGACTCTCTCTTTTCCTACTTGCCTCTTGGGCTTCCCTTACTACTCCTTCCGCTTGTTCTGCGATCAACGCTCGCTCCGTCGCCTGACGGAACTCTAATTGGCGTACTCCCGCCACACTTAAATCTCGATAAAATTCGGGCTTCAGCCCTCGAAGAAATCTCGTCACCTTTAGAGTATTGGTTGCCACGAGATGAGGTGCAAAACGAGATAATTCTTCAAATTTGCGGATGTATTCCGCAACTGGCATTCGCCCTTGTTTCAGGTTCATGAATTCATACATTCGCTGCTCCTGATCGTGAGCAGTGAAGTACTTATCATAAAACAGTTCCCTGAAGCGTTCCCATGTCATCGTCGCCGGATCTTCTAACACCTTTATGGTGTTCCACCAAAAACGCGCGCCTCCCCGAAATAGGGAAACGGCACACAACACCTTCTCATTGTTCGGCACACGACTGTATATAAATAAGTCTTCTATTGTGTCGATCCAGTCCTCAGCTGCCGCAGGATTAGTAGCTTCGGCGAAAACTGGTGGATTTAACTTACGAAATCGCTCCCCTATGATCTCTACGCGATCAGGCTGTGGGGATGGACGGTGCTCAGATGAGCTCTGGTGATTTATCAAATCATGAATTTGGTCTGACTGTCTTTGGATAAGTTCAGTCAGCCTATTTATCGTGTCATGCTCACGAGTCGGGGGTGGGGATTCAGATTTGCCCCTCCGACTGGACTCTCCAACGAACACGTTCCTCGGTCTTCCTCTTGGCATTTTCCAAATACTAGATAATTCATGTAACAAATATACATGAGATCACATAATCATATCAAAGTATTACACTTAACTTACAGGCGAGGCTGGTTCTCCCGGCTTTTGAGTGGCAGTACATGGACAGTCTTCAGAATCTAAAGCCTAAGCTCTGATACCACCTGTGGCGACCCTACTTCCTAATTAAGTTAATTGGCGGATTTCCCCGCAACAGAACACGCGGAAGACCCGATAAAATTTTCTTTTTTTTTTTTTTTTTTTTTAATTTAAATAACCTACATAGTATTATATCGGGTTTACAAAAATATCTACTATTAATACTTTGGGCCGAAGCCCCAAAATTTCAAACCCAATATCAAACACTATGCCACTCCACAGGTCGCGTCCCATGTACTGCGCCACCCTCAAAAGTCCGTGGAGTCACCGCCGCCAGCTCGCCATGAATCTCAACCCTGACACTAGTCGGTGTCGGGTTCATTCTTACCTACAAACAAAAATAGGATAGAACCCTGAGCTATTGCCCAGTAGGTGATTACATAACATGCAATACGTGCGTGCACTCCACCCAATCCCGGTTCCTCACAATATAATATAATGCACACTCGACAAATCTCCTCTATCAATTCTCAATTCTCAACAGGGCCCTAGGTCAGACTCGGCACCCACGCGCGCAATGGCAAAGTACACCATCAACCATGCGGTAGCCCACACCGGCCGCGCCGGGTCGCTCCTTCCGCACACAATCTCAACCCGACGGCTTTTTCCCCGAATGTTATACCACATGTTCGGGTAGACAGGAATCTCACATCTGTCTGCCGTCCCTGAGCCAAATAATATCCGGTGGTTTACACCTCGGGTGGCTCAATCCCGAGTAGATGGGTGTCGCAAACCCCCTCTCCCACTAAGTGCATAATCGAGTCTGAACCTGACTGCCAAAATCGGCAACTCTACCTTTCTCACATTGATAATATCATCGATCACATCATCTCTCACCCTATCGTGAATATGCACATGGCATGATTATGTAAAACATCAAATCACATATAGCACATATTATTTTCTTCAAATAATATTCCCAAAATACTCTCGTATCTTAAAATAAGGGTTGACCCGAAAGTTCTAGTAAAAGTATGAATATACTTTGATTTAAAGATAAAATGAACTTAAAATAATTTTATTCAAAGATGTGGGCTATTACCCGAATTTAACCTTTTAAATTCGGCGAAATTTAAATATTTCGCTTAGATATCGAAATTCTGCCCGAATTTGAAATATTAAATTCGGCGAAATAAAATGCCCGAATTTAACCTTTTAAATTCGGCGAAAATTTTAAATATTTCGCTTAGATATCGAAATTCTGCCCGAATTTGAAATATTAAATTCGGCGAAATAAAATGCCCGAATTTAACCTTTTAAATTCGGCGAAAATTTTAAATATTTCGCTTAGATATCGAAATTCTGCCCGAATTTGAAATATTAAATTCGGCGAAATATAATGCCCGAATTTAACCTTTTAAATTCGGCGAAATTTAAATATTTCGCTTAGATATCGAAATTCTGCCCGAATTTGAAATATTAAATTCGGCGAAATAAAATGCCCGAATTTAACCTTTTAAATTCGGCGAAAATTTTAAATATTTCGCTTAGATATCGAAATTCTGCCCGAATTTGAAATATTAAATTCGGCGAAATAAAATGCCCGAATTTAACCTTTTAAATTCGGCGAAATTTAAATCAAACATGTAATAACTTTACAGAACTCATATTGAGTTCGAACTTCACATAATTCATCAAAAACGTCAAATAACATATCAAAATACCCGAAATTCATAAATTCGGATGACCTTTCATCCAAATTCGTTTAACTATAAAAATCAACATAAGAAATGTTTGTAGGGGTTAAAAAAAAACACCTACCTCACTTCCAAGTTAGCCGAAATTGCTTAGTTCTTCTCTGCTTTTCTTCGTTTGTTTTCTTTCGTTTGATATTTTCGTTTGTCCTTATCACCTTTTGAGATAAACCTTTAAAAGGAAAGTTACGTTTCCTTTCTCTTAAGGAAATCTCTTATTGGGCCTACTTTAAATTAATTTGGGCCCATATCTATTTATTTTACTCAAAGAGTATTTTTCTTATTTTCGGTTCAATTTCCCGAAAATTCGCTTTGTCCGAAAATTAACTTCATAATTTTCCGAAAATTACAGAATAATTTTCACGCTAATTGCGCATTATTCCCGTATTAATTTTACGGGTATTACAATATCTCGGATATACTTGGTTTGACTGATGAAGATTCCATCTTCGAGTTGCTTTATTTGTCGTCCAAGAAATAATTGGAGTTCTCCCATTAAGCTCATCTCGAAATTGGTCTTCATGAGATCACCAAATTTCTGACAGAGACGTTCATTCGTCGAGTCGAAGATGATGTCATCAACGTAAACGTGAACGATCATTAAGTCTTGCCTTGTCTTTTGAGGAAGAGTGTCGTATCGATGGTTCCTCTGATGAAGTTGGACTTGACTAAAAATTCGCTCAGAACATCAGCCCAAGCACGAGGGGTTTGTTTTAGTCCATAGAGAGCTTCGTCCAATCGATAGACATGATCAGGATGGTTCTCGTGCACGAACCCGTCGGGTTGAGCGACATAGACTTCTTCTTTTAATACGCCGTTGAGAAATACGGTTTTAACATCCATTGATAGACTTTGAAGTCTTTATGAGCCGCGTATGTTAGAAATAAGTGAATAGCCTCAATACGTGCAACCGGAGCATACGTCTCGTCATAGTCAATTCCTTCTTGTTGATTGTATCCCTTAGCGACGATGCGTGCTTTATTCCTTATGATTTCGCCATCCTTGTTCTTCTTGTTTTTGAAAACCCATTTACTTCCAATGATTGTTTTTCCTTGAGGTCGAGGAACTAATGTCCAAAGTCGTAGACGCTCGAATTGGTTGAATTCATCTTGCATCGCTATTACACAATCCCGGTCTTTAAGAGCTTCGGTTACCTTAGTTAGTTCGTTTTGGCTTAAGAGGCATGTGATAAGCCGCTTTGTGTGGACGTCCTAGTGCGTATTCCACTTGAAAGATCATCGATGATTTGGTTAATATGATGAGCTCCAGTCCACTTGCGTTCATGAGGAATAACCGAAGTAGATCCTTCATTGGTTTGTAGATCGAGACATCCTGAATTGATGGGCAGATCATTCGTAGTTGGGAAATTCAATTCTGAGACTGGATATGAAGGAATTTCCTCATCTGCATTTGTAGGAGCTGCAGCACTAGTTGAAGATTCAGAAGTAGGAGAATCCGTAACATTTGTCGGAGTTTGAGGATTATGAGTCTCAATTTGAATTTCTTCCATTGATGGAGAAAGAGCATTGCTAGGTATAGAATGAGACGAAGCATGCATTTGAGACTCGTTCCGATAAAAATGTTCAAATAGAAAGTCCAAATCTTCTAGGTCAGCGGGAATTGTTTCTCTTGACTTTGAGGTAGAAGTTGTCGAAAGTCGTTGACGTTGTGCCAACACGCCTATAAGCTCGGGTTCTGAACTGTTTTTTTTAGAAGCCAAATCCGTCATTTCTTGAAAGGTGACATTGTAGCTTTCAAGAATAGTACGGGAAGACTTGAGGTAGACGCTATATGATTTAGAAGTAGAAGAATATCCGACAAAGATTGCTTCAAATGCTTAGGGATCGAACTTGCTTCGATGCTCTCGATTGTTGGCCACAAAACATTTGCAACCGAATACTTTGAAGAATGAGATATTCGGGATTCTTTGATCAATTATCTCATACGGCGTTTTTTCAAAGCGTTTGCGAATGATTGTCCTATTTTGAGTAAAACATGTCGTACACACTGCTTCAGCCCATAGAAAGTGAGGGAGACCGGAGTATATGAGCATTGTTTTTGCAGCTTCAACTATAGTCCGGTTCTTCCTTTCTACGACGCCATTTTGTTGAGGCGTTTTTGCGGCTGAGAATTGTTGAATAATTCCAAATGACTGATAATAATTGCTGAGATGTTGATTCTTGAATTCAGTCCCGTTGTCAGTCCTGATTACTTGGATTTTCTCTTGCAGGAGATTCTGAGTGGTATTAACAAAGCTTATTATCAAGTCTCTAGTCTCATCTTTAGTGCGGAGATATCTTGTCCAGATGTAGTGAGAATTATCGTCGACAATTACTAACACATATTTGCGACCGTTGATACTTTGTGTACGCATTGGTCCACAAAGGTCTATGTAAAGTAATTCTAAGGGTCGAGATATGGAAGCAACTTGCTAGAGTTTATGTGATGCTTGCTTAATTTTTCCCATTTGACAAGCCGAACAGTGATGCTCCTGGTTAGGAGAAATTGTTGGTAGACCATTGACCAACTTTTTAACAAAGAGTTTGTGAAGAGCTTCGAGATTTAAATGAGACAAGCGTTAATACCTTAAGATGTTCCTCTTGATTGTAGTCTGTGAGATGAGGCAAACAACTGTCGATGGTCGAACTGTTGTCAGATTGATGGTGTATAGATTTGATCTTCGTGATCCTATTAGAACTTCTTGATTCTGACTATTTAAAATTCTGCACTGATCCGCTAGAAACACCACTTGAAATCCTTTGTCACAGAATTGTCCTATGCTGAACACATTGTGTTTAAGACCTTGGACGTAAGAGACATCTATGACTATCAGATTCGGCAGTAAAATGTCTCCAAAGCCGAGTATTGGAGCTGAATCATTGTTGCCAAATCGAACTTTTCCGTTGTAACGGTCTTCGTAGTTGCTCAACAGTTCTTGCTTTCCCGTCATGTGTGTGGAGCAACCAGAATCAAAATACCACACATGACGGATCTGCATAGAAAGAGGTTAGAGAGACTTAGGTACCCACTTTTGAATGGGTCCTCTCGGATTAGCAGATTTGATAGGTAAGGTTTGTTCATCTTTGATTCCTAAATTATTGAAATGCTTAGGTACCCAAACCAACTTAGAAGTAGTTGGTTTAAGTGGTACCTCTTTAGGCAATTTGGCCTTGTTGGCCTGCGTTGGCCTAGGTATTGTCTTAGGAACCCAGTGAGGTTAAAGATTACATGGGAGGTTAATTTCAGCGCAGACAAATGTCTGATTTGTCTTAGTGCTTGAGAAAATCTTTTCTCTAGCTAGTCTCTTAAGGTGTTTGGATGAATGTACGTGTATTGAGCTATAAGAATGTATTGAGCTATAAGCTTTCTTAATAGCTGAATGTTGTTTCTTATGAGACTTAAGAGTTGCATTTGTCTTAGAATGATGAGTTATGTTTTAAAAGTAGAGTCGATTTCAAAGTTTTTGCTTTAAAAAATAATAGGCTTTAACGCATAAGTTGAAGCAACAATATTAAAATTAGAAATGGTTGTCTTCCTACGAGTGTCCTTAGTTTTTGACACAGAAGAAATATCAGAAAATAAATCATTTCTATCATTTTTCTTCTGAAATTCTATCATAGGCACTCTTTCCTTAGCACGCTTCACAGCATTTACTACTCTACCTATAGATGGAGTAGAAAGAGTTAGCACAAATCTTTGTCCCTTTTGAAGCGTTTAAGGATTCTTTTCCTCCCTTTACGATTTTTAAACAAGATTTATCTTCTTTTAAAATATTTTGAAAAACAATGAGAGGTGTTTTCTTAGATGTAATCTTGTCCTTAATTAATGACTTTTCTTTCGAAGTAAAATCAGGACAAGTTTTTAAAGTAGAGGAAGTTTTGAGATTAGAAATTTCCAGTAAGAGCTCATTCTTTTCAGCTTTGAAGTTGTTTCTTTCTGTTTCTAAGGAAGCGTTTAAATCAGCTATGTTCTTAATGATAGCTGGAATACAACAGAAAGTAGAATTTTGAAAATGATCAATATTTTCTTCATTATCTTTAGAAAAATCTCCAAGGGGATATAATGAATTATAATCACTAGAAAAATTGAGATCCATTGTCTTGTAATTATTATTCAAGTCGGTGTAGTCAAAGGGAATGTCAGTCCTATTTGTGGCTTTTCGTTTAGATTCTTCTAAGGCATTTATTTCTGAAGAATTAGTAAAGGCCATTAGAGAAGTTAAACCTAATCCCATGTACTTGATATCATATAATTGTTTAACATTGACCTTTTTCAAGTTACAGGGATTGTTAAAACCTAAGTCTTCTTTAGGATTATAAAATTCTATATCAAGAAGTTGATTTAGAAAGATAGTTTGATCCGTTTGACCCCTTTTCGTCATAAGATCATCTAATGTTTTAATCCTTGAGTAAAGTTTCTTACGTTCGTCAGAGATTTCTTTGAAATTATTTTTAGAAGTTTCTAAATCTCTCTGACAATCGATAAGAGTCGTATTAAGGTCATTGACTTTAGTATCAGAGGTAGCTATGGTTAATTCAAGACTAGATATTTTTTCCTTAGCGTTAGATAAGAGAATTTCTAGATTAATTTTCTTATCTAGTTGCTTTTGGAAATTGTTTTCACTAAGAGCTAGTCTCTCTTCTAATTCCTTAATTCTTTTCCGCTCATTTTTCATGTTAGAGTACTTAATCTGTAATGATTCTAACATGTTTAATAATGTGGAATTCGACATTGTTACCTCTTGTGAAGAAGAGGATGCTTTATCGTCGTCGTCAGGCCTTCTTGAAGACTTATCATTTGAGGCGTTGTCGAGGTATGCCATTAGAGCGAGATTTTCGTCTTTAGAATCTGTGGCGTCTTCCAACCAATGCTCTTGTTCGGCCATCGGTGCTACTCCAACCTCTTTTTGTTTAGTGAGTTGGAATTTTTTGGAGTAGTAGTTGGTGTCTTTTTTCTTGGGTAGTTTGCATTCCCTGGCGAAGTGCCCTATCTTAGCATTTTTGTGGTTCTTTGGCATTTTTAGATTCTGAGGACTCGGCCGGTCTTTCCTTTTGCTTGGAGCTTGATGTCCGAAGTCTATTGGCCGAAGAAGAGGATTTCTTGTTATAAAACTTTTTGCTCATCATTTTAGAAAGGAGAGCCAACTTTTTCTTGATCTCCTTCATATCGGGTTCGGAGTCCGATTCAGATTCGTCTTCATCTTCTGAAGAACTTGGCAACTTGATGCTTTTATCTTTGCGAGATCGACTCGTTTTTCTTTCAAAAACAAGAGCTATAGAATCATCGATCTGCTTGCCCTTAAGTTCTTTTTGTATCTCGCTTATACCTTCCTCGTGTTGGGCGAGATTATCAAAGAAGGCATGGATATCCATTTCGTCTAAATCCTTATTTTGACGGATTTGCATGGATATTTTCCTCCACTCCGATTGAAGAGAAGAAATAAACCGGATGTTGACCTCCATGTTGGTCTTGAAGATATCTATCTTCCTCATCTCATTAAGAAGAGTTAGATAGCGTTGATAGAGTTCATAAACGGTTTCCTGTGTCTTGGCTTTGAATGAGTCGTAAGCGATTAGAATGTTCGCTTTCTTGGCTTTGACTCCAACTTCGGTCCGTTGCATCATCTTGTGGAGCTCGTTCCACATAGCTTTTGCACTAGATAGACTATCTATTTGCATATAGATGTCATTAGGAATTCCTTGCATTAGGAAAGTTTTGGCTCCTAAGTCTGCTTTCGCTCTTAATCGCTCCCCCTCGGTGTATTCACCATGAACTTTAAGTCTTCTAGTTGCGAGAATAGGAGGATTATTAGTGGCATCGCCTTCTTGGATTAGTCAAAATTGAGCTGGTCCTTCTTGAAGTGAAGCGATCAAATTTGTGGCTTGATCTTTCGTTTCTAAGAAGTTCATGAACCGACTTCTCCATACTGTGTATTCACCTCTTCGAAGAACTGGAGGGCGGACGTCGTTACCGAGTGAGTAAGCATCCATTTTTAGTTGATTGGCTGGATCTTCGTGAAAGTTTGAAATTGTAATGAAAAGTGCTTCACAAGTGACAAACTTCGTTAGTAATGTTTGATTCGTACTTTAAACAATTGATAGTTCAAAATTTGTTAAAGAAATTTGAATTTATGATCGAAAATTTTGAGTATCAAAGTAGATAATTCGGAGACAAATATTTTTCGTAAGTTTTGAAAATCAAAATTTTTGATTTCTTTTAAATTCAGTGGTCGAAATGTTTTTCGAGCAGTAAAGTTTTCGATTTAAAAAAAAAGGTTGAAATTTTAATCGAAAAAGTTTTTCGATCGTATAAGGTTTTCGTTCTATGTTTATCGAAAATTATTTTTCGAACTTAAAAGTGTTGAAAAGATGTTCTATCGAAAAATATTTTGTCGAAAAACTATATTAATTTTGGAAAATTTCGTTTAGTTAGAGGGTGAAAATTTTTCGATCGAAAATATGTTTTCGCTAATTTTGGACTCAGAAAAATTTATACGCTCAAAAAAATTTATATATGAATCGAAAAACTAATTATCGAAATAATGTTTTCCGACTGTTATATTTGAGTAAAACAGACGAGAACATTGTTCGTCGTCGAAAAATTTCTCGGCTCCAAACTTATTCGAAAATTTTTTTTTTCGACCCAAGTTTTTTTGATCGAAGAACTAATCGAAGAATAGCCAAATTCAATGTAACAGTGAAAATTCCAGATTCAACCAAGATGTTCAAGTTAGGTGCTGGAATTCTGGATAATCACTCGTTTAATAGTTCTTAATATGAACAAACACAGGATCAACCACGTTTTTCAGCAAAATATATCGAATATTAAGAAAATCAAATTGGAATCAAAACTTGATCGCAAATGCAAATATCAATCTAAATAAAAAATCTGAATTAATATGACGTTCTAAGCGATTGAAATAAGTACGTAAATCATTCCTAACATATAATATATCACTTAATCAGCAAAATCAACAACCAAATTTGCACAATTAAGTATATTGATCAAAATACAAGTCACGTAAGTTTTTCGATCGAAAATCTGAAAAATTATTTTGATCTTAAAATCGCGAATTCAATCCAGAACAATCACAATCTGCTCTGATACCAATTGTTAGGTCCTAATTCATCAACTAACAAGCAATCTAAGCATGAATTCTCGGTATTCGAATAAGAAATCTTACGAATTACGTTTGGTCGAATATCCGCGTTGAAGATCTTGAGAGAGGTTTTGGTTGCCGAAATTCTCGATAGTCTTCTCTCTCTTTCAAATTTTAATTCGATACATTTGTATTTCCGAATAATGAACTTGTTATTGATTTTGATAGTGTACATCATATTTATACCTATTTTCAAGGTATAATTACTATTTGGTCCTACACAATCAAAACTACTAGTTACGCCCCTAATTACAAGGATAATAAAATAACAAAGCACAATTCTAAAGTCTCTTCAAACTTTTTTTACTATTACAAGTTTTTCGACTCAAAATTAGATATTTATTTAGCGAAAGCAGTATCCGTCGAAAAAAATACGCTTTATTATGCTCGAAAAAGATATTTCTATATGAATCGAAAAACTAATTATCGAAATTAATATTTTTTGCGTCTTATATTTGAGTAACACACACAAAAACAATGTTTGTCATCGAAAAATTTGAGTTAAACTTCACGAAAATTTTTTCGATCACTCTTAATTTCTCGTTTACAAATTTTTCGCTAAAGGTTTTTGCGATCAACAATTGTTCGACAAACTTTTTTTCGATAGAATATTTCCTCTGCAAAACTCTTACGTTCGAAAAATAATTTTCGATAAATATATGATCAAAAATCTTTTTCGATTAAAGGTTCGAAAATTTTTAAATTGAAAACATTATTGCTTGAAAAAAATTTCGATCACTGCTCAAACACACACACATTTTACACTATTTTGAAAGAAATCAAAATTCGTAATTTTCAAAACTTACGAAAAATATTTGTCTCCGAATTATCTTCTACGATACTCAAAATTTTCGTTCTTAAATTCAAAATTCTTTAATAAAAATTTGAGGTAACAATTCTCATATCAAATATTTTTTTTCAGAACAATTTCTCTTTAGCAACCGAAACATAGATTCGAAAGGGAAATTGCTTAAAGTACGAATCAAACATTACTAACGAAGTTTGTCAATTGTGAAGCATTTTTACCATTTCGATTCCAAACTTTCACGAAGATCCTACCAATCAACTACAAATGGATGCTTAATCACTCGAAAACGACGTCCGCCCTCCAATTCTACGAAGAGACGAATACACCGTTTGGAGAAGCCGAGTCTTGAACTTCTTGGAAACTAAAGATCAAATACCAATTTGATAGCTTCTCTTCAAGAAGGTCCCGCTCAATTTTGGCTCATCCAAGAAGGCGATGCCACTAATAATCCTCCCATTCCAGCCACTAGAAGACTCAAAATTCCTAGGGAATACACCGAGGGGGAGGGATTAAGAGCAAAAGAGGATTTAGGAGCCAAAACTTTCCTAATGCAAGGAATTCCTAACGACATCTATATGCAAATACATAGTCTATCTAGTGCAAAAGCTATGTGGGATGAACTCCACAAAATAATGCAGAGAACCGAAGTCGGAGTCAAAGCCAAGAAAGCCAATATTCTCAAGGCCTATGACTCATTCAAAGCAAAGTCGGAGGAAAACGTTTATGAACTCTATCAACGTTATCTAACTCTTCTCAACGAGATGAGAAAGATAGAAAATTTCAAGACCAACATGGAGGTCAACATCCGATTGGAAGAAAATATCCGTGCAAATCCATCAAAATAAGGATTTGGACGAAATGGATATACATGCCGTCTTTGATAATCTCGCTCAACACGAGGAAGATATAAGCGAGATACAAAAAGAACATAAGGGCAAGCAGATCGAAGACTCTATAGCTCTAGTTTCTGAAAGAAAATGAGTCGATCTCGCTGTTGGGAAAGGTACCCGGTTTGTACCCGAGACGCAACGCCCCGGGATACGGTGCGGAATAAAATTTTTTCCGGGTTCCTTCGTAGCTCGGATCGAAAACTCTAATCACGTTGACACGTAATAGGGCGGGTCATACCCGTGAGATATTACCTTTGAAGCGAGTGACAGCTCCTCTTCGATTGCGTCGTCGGCCGCGGTCGTGTTGGGTATCGTCTAGATCGTCACGCCAACCTCGCAGTGTACCACGGTTTCGATTTTCCGAAGATGGCTAGAGAGAATTGATCCGTCGCTCGGGAGAGTGGTTTGGGTTTGTGTGTTCGTGTTTCGATTTTCGGGACGAGAAATTTCGCGTCGATTCTCTTCCCGTGTCTTTTTCTTTGACGATGGTCTCACCCTTATTTATAGTAGGGGAGGACGAAATTTTCAGCCCTAAACAAGGCTAAAATCTCGAAATATTTGTTCCTAAATATGAGAGATATTCTTGCCAAAATATCTCTCCTAATTGAATTCAAAATTCTATTAAAGGAACATACTATAAATAGAAAACTAACTAAGATATTAAAATATCTTCAAATATGATAAATAAATTTCGAAATTTATATAAAATATAAATTCGAATTTTAGTTTTAATAAATAATATTCCAAATATTTTTATTACCATATTTGTAAATTACGAAAATACCCTTTAAGGCATTTTTCGAATTTCTCGGCTTAGGGTTGAATTCCAATTCTTCCATCAAGTCTTTCTAAGCACTTAGCCAAGCCTAAGTCTTAAAGTTAGTTTCATATGAAGTCCGACTTCGGTCCACTTAATGACCCCGAGGCCCAATAGGGTGTGGTATAACGACCCGAGGCCCGTTAAGGCCCAAAACAAAATCTCTCCTTCTCGGTACCTATTGATGATCCTTTTTAAGCCCTATTCTCTAGGTTCAACTCAATTGGCAAGAGAGGAATCCAAGAGTCCGACAGATGCCGAGTTGAGCACGAATTTCGAACTAGTCTCATTCCAGAACCTAACTATAGATTATAGTACTACGTACAAACCCTTTAGATGTGTCCCGATCGAGTGAGAGCCATGGTATTTGTCAAACTCACTAAACTCAATACTATGATAAAATGACACGAGGCAAATTACCAAACTACCCTCCATGTCTAACATGAGTTAGTTTAATACCTTGGCCAAGGATTTTGTAATTTCCCGTCGTCATTCTCATAGGACACTTGTCTCGATTACTTGCGAGACTGTGAATCCGTACTCGGCGGTCTAAGCCCGGCAATCACAAATATCCATCAAGACCGCATCTGTCCCGCTGACCCATGCAATAGCAAATCGGATCTAGCGAAACCAGTGATAGTCAAGACTTCAAAGTCAACTCCGTCAAAGCCCCTTTCGGTCTAAGGTTCAAGCGACTACTATAGTTTTTGTCGTCGATCATTGACACTCCTTGAGTAATAAGCCATGTTTGATCGTACGACCTGCGAGTCAGTGTCCATAAAACGGTTCAATCCCTTGATTCGACTCGTATCACAAGTCATGACTTCCGCTTCCAAGCGGTATATCGGCACACGATAAGTCATCTACAAATAAGCCATGATTGGTTTTCCAGCACCCAACTGAAACCTAAGGCTTATGGACATTTTATGTTCGAGGTTAAGAGTCCACTGGTGCCTTCCTCTCTCGTACCCATCGAGAACAGTGACTCAACTCGACACATTTTGATTTATTCGTTTATTGCTTTACCCGATGCTAAGTAGAGAACTCATATAACCAATAAACGAATAATGCCTTTATTAATACGCAAAACAATGTTTGATTACATTGACAATCGAATGATAAATAAGCTAATGCCCTATACATATCCAATCCTCGTATAGCATTCGAGGGCATATCCCTAACACTCGCAAGGATAAAAGCATCAAGTTGCCAAGTTCTTGGGAAGATGAAGACGAATCCGAATCGGACTCTGAGCCAGATATGAAAGAGTTCAAGAAACAATTGGCTCTCATTACTAAGATGATGAGCAAAAACTTCTATAAAAAGAAATCATCCTCTTCGGCTAGTAGACTTCAGACATCAAGCTCCAAGCACAAGGAAAGACCATCCGAGTCATCAGAATCTAAAAACTCCAAAGAACCACAAAAGTGCTATAATTGTGAAAAGATAGGGCACTTCGCCAGAGAATGCAAACTTCCAAAGAAGAAGGACGCCAACTATTACTCCAAAAAATTCAAACTAACTAAAGAGGCTGGAGTAGCCCTGATGGTGGACTAGAGCATTGGCTGGAAGATAACACAGATTCTGAAGACGAAAATCTTGCTCTAATGGCGTACCTTGACGATGACTCAAACGATAACTCTTCAAGATGGTCAGACGATGAAGAAAAAGCATCCACATCATCACAAGAGGTAACGATGCATAGTTCTACATTATTAAACATGTTAGAATCTTTACAAATAAAGTATTCTAACATGAAGAATGAGCGGAAAAGTAAAAAGGAATTAGAAGAAAGACTAGCCCTTAGTGAAAATAATTTTCAAAAGCAATTAGATAGAACAATTCACTTAGATATTCACTTATCTAATGCTAAAGAAACCATAACTAGTCTTGAATCTAGGATAGCTACCTCTGAAATAAAAATAAATGACCTTAGTAAGACTCTTAGCGATTGTCATTTAGATATTTCTAGAAATAAATTTAAGGAAATCTTTGATGAACGTAAGAAGCTTTACTCTAGGATTAAAACTTTATATGATCTTCTAACAAAAAGGGGGGCAAACAGATCAGACTATATTTCTAAATCAACCTCTTGATTAGAATTTTATAATCCTAAAGAAGGCTTAGGTTTTAACAATCCCTGTAACTTGAAATGTCAAACAGTTATATGATATCAAGTATATGGGATTATGATTAACTTCTCTAATGGCCTTTACTAACCTTCCGAAATAAATGCCTTAGAAGAATCTAAACGAAAAGACACTAATAGGATTGATATCCCCTTTGACTACACTGAATTGAATAATAGTTACAAGACACGGGAAATTAACCTGTCTAGTGACTATAATTCAATATATACTTTAGAAGATCTTCCTAAAGTTCAGGAAGAAAATATGGATCATTTTCAAAATTCTACTTTATGTTATATTCCTACTATTATTAAAAAAATAGTTGATTTAAACGCTTCATTAGAAACAGAAAGAAAGAATTACGAAGATGAAAAAAATTATTTTTTACTGGAGATTTCTAATCTCAAAACTTCCTCGACTTAAACTTGTCCTGATTTTACTTTGAAAGAAAAATCATTAATTAAGGACAAGATTAAATCTAAGAAAACACCTCCCATTATTTTTCAAAATATTTTAAAAGAAGATCAATTTTCTTTAAAAAGCATAAAGGGAGGAAAAGAGTCCTTAAATGCTTCAAAAAGGAAAAAAGATATTTACTAACTCTTTTTCTACTCCATCCACAGGTAGAGTAGAAAAAGAGATGAAGCATGCAAAGGACAGTGTCTAGAATAGAATTTCAGAAGAAAAATGATAGAAATGACTTATTATCAAAATTTTCTTATGTATCAAAAACTATGGACACTGGCAAGAAGACAGTCGTTTCCAACTTTAATGTTGTTGCTTCCACTTATGTGTTAAAGCCTATTAATTTTGAAAGCACAAAGTTTGAAATTGGCTCTACTTCTAAAAACAGACGCCGTCATTCTAACGCAAATGCAAATATTATGTCTCGTAGGAAACAAGATCCAGCTATAAAGAAAGCTTATAGCTCGATACATTCTTGTCCTCATTTAAGATATCCGGTCAAAGTACACTCAACCAAACACCTTAAGAGACTAGCTAGTGAAAAGATTTTCTTATGCACTAAGATTAATAAGACATTTGTGCGCTGAAATTAACCTCCCATGTAAGGTTCAACCTCAATGGGTTCCCAAGACACCATCTAGGCCAACGCAAGCCCAAAAGGCCAAGTTGCCTAAAGAGGTACCACTTAAACCAACTACTTCCAAGTTGGTTTGGGTACTTGAAAGCATAAATGGTTTAGGAACCAAAAATGAACAAACCGTACCTACCAAATCTGCTAATCCGAGATGACCCATTACTAAGTGGGTACCTAAGTCTCTCTAAAATCTTTCTATGCAGATCCATCATGTGTGGTATTTAGATTCTGGTTGCTCCACACACATGACGGGAAATCAAGAAATGTTGAGCAACTACCAAAACCGTTACAACGGAAAAGTCAAATTCGGCAACAATGATTCAGCTCCAATACTAAGCTATGGAGATATACTACTGCAGAATCTGACAATCTAAGATGTCTCTTACGTCCAAGGTCGTAAACACAACCTGTTCAGCATAGGACAATTCTGCGATAAAGTATTTCAAGTGGTGTTTCTAGCTGATTAGTGCAGAATTTTAAATAGTCAGAATCAAGAATTTCTAACAGGATCACGAAGATCAAATCTATACACCATCAATCTGACAACAGTTCGACCTTCGACAGTTGTTTGCCTCATCTCACAAGCTACAATCAAGAGGAACAGCTTATGGCATCAACGCCTGTCTCATCTAAATCTCAAAGCTCTACACAATCTCTCTATCAAAAATTCGGTACACGGTCTACCAACGATTTCCATACATCAAGAGCATAATTGTTCGGCTTGTCAAATGGGAAAAATGAAGCGAGCATCACACAAACTCAAGCAAGTTGCTTCTACATCTCGACCCTTGGAATTACTTCACATGGACCTTTGTGGACCAATGCGTACACATAGTCGGTCGTAAATATGTGTTAGTAATTGTCGACGAATATTCTCGCTACACATGGACAAGATATCTCCGAACAAAAGATGAGACTGGAGACTTGATAATCAGCTTTGTGAATACGACTCAGAATTTCCTGCAAAAGTAAATCCAAGTACGAGAAAATCCGAACTGATAACGGAACTGAATTCAAGATCAACGTCTAAACAATTACTAACAGTCACTTGGAATTATTCAACAATTTTCAGCCGCTAAAACGCCTCAACAAAATGGCATCGTAGAACGGAAGAATCGGACTCTAGTTGAAGCTGCAAGAACAATACTAATACATTCCGGTCTCCCTCATTTTCTATGGGCTGAAGCAGTGAGTACAACGTGCTTTACGCAAAATCGGACGATTATTCACAAATGCTTTGACAAGACGTTGTATGAGATAATAAATCTAAGGATTCCGAATATCTCTTTCTTCAAAGTATTCGGGTGTAAATGTTTTGTGGACAACGATCGGGAGCATCGAAGCAAGTTCGACCCTAAAGCATTTGAAGCCGTCTTTGTTGGATATTCTTCCACTTCTAAATCATATCACGTCTATATCAAGTCTTCTTGTACTATCTTGGAAAGCTACAACGTCACTTTTCAAGAAGTGGCCGATTTGGCTTCTGAACAAAACAGTTCAGAACCCGAGCTTATAGGCGTGTTGCCACAAAGTCAACAACTTCCGACAACTTCTACCTCAAAGTCAAGAGAAGCAGTTCCCGTCGACTTGGAAGATTTGGACTCTCTATTTGAACATTTTTATCAGAACGACTCTCAAATGCATGCTTCGTCTCATTCTATACCAAGCAGTGCTCCTTCTCCCTCTACGGAAGAAATTCAAATTGAGACTC
Source organism: Linderniella brevidens (assembly GCA_004919715.1). NCBI lineage: Eukaryota > Viridiplantae > Streptophyta > Magnoliopsida > Lamiales > Linderniaceae > Linderniella > Linderniella brevidens. The sequence continues at coordinate 2,933,066 of SWDC01000158.1, forward strand.
CCAATCCTCAGATTCCACAAATGTTCTAGATTCTTCAAATTCTGAATCTTCAACTAGTGATCCATCTCCTACCAATGCCGATGCGGAAATACCTTTCAGTTCAACTTTAGAATTGAGTGTTCCGATCACGAATGATCAGCCCATAAATCCAGGAAGTCTTGGTCTACAAATCAACGATGGATTTACTTCGGTTCTTCCTCATGAACGCAAATGGACTCGAGCTCATCCTATCGACCAAATTATTGGTGATCCTTCAAGTGGAGTACGCACTAGGACGTCTACACAAAGCGGATTATTCACATGCTTCTTAAGCCAAAACGAACCAATTAAGGTAGCCGAAGCCCTTAAAGACCCGGATTGGGTAATCGCGATGCAAGATGAACTCAACCAATTCGAGCGTCTGCAAGTTTGGATATTAGTTCCTAGACCGAATGACAAAACAATTATTGGAACTAAATGGGTTTTCAAAAATAAGAAGAACGAGAACGGTGAAGTTATAAGGAATAAAGCACGACTCGTAGCCAAGTGGGTACAATCAACAAGAAAGAATTGACAACGACGAGACGTATGCTCCGGTTGCACGTATCGAAGCAATTCAACTATTTCTAGCATAGCTCATAAAGACTTCAAAGTCTATTAAATGGATGTTTAAACCGCCTTTCTCAACGGTGTGTTAAAAAAAGAAGTCTACATCGCTCAACCCGACGGGTTCGTGCATGAGAATCATCCCGATCATGTCTATCGATTGGACAAAGCTCTTTATAGACTAAAACAAGCTCCTCGTGCTTGGTATGATGTTCTATGCGAATTTTTAGTCCCAACTTCATAAGAGAAACCATCGATACGACACTCTTCATCAAAAGACAAGGCAAAAACATGATGATCGTACAAGTTTACGTTGAGGACATCATCTTCGGCTCGACGAATGAACGCCTCTGCCAGAAATTTGGTGACCTGATGAAGACCAAATTTGAGATGAGCTTAATGGGAGAACTCCAATTCTTTCTTGGACTACAAGTAAAGCAACTCGAAGATGGAATTTTCATCAGTCAAACTAAATATATCCGAGATATTCTCAAGAGATTTAATCAAGACAAGAGCACATGCAAATTGGATGTTGATCCGTCTGGAAAAGCAGTAAACATCACAACCTATCGGAGCATTATCCGATCTCTTCTCTACTTGACGTCCAGCCGACCCGACATCATGTTCGCCACTTGTCTCTGTGCTCGTTTTCAAGATGACACAAAGGAATCCCACATGCATGCAGTCAAGCAAATTCTACGCTATCAAAGGAACTCCACACTTAGGGCTATGGTATCCAAAAGATACTGATTTTTGATTAATTGGCTGTACTGACGCTGATTATGCAGGTTGCCGAATGGACAGAAAAAGCACGTCTGGCGGAGCACAATTTTTAGGCGATAAGTTGGTCTGCTGGTCCTCAAAGAAGCAAAATTGCGTATCAACTTCGATGGCCGAGGCGGAATACGTCGTGGCTGCCACTTGCTGCTCACAAGTTTTGTGGATACGGACGCAACTACGCGACTACGGGTTTGAATTTAATAACATTCCCATTTACAGTGATTCTCAAAGTGCTATTGCCATTACTTGCAATCATGTTCACCATTCACGCACGAAACACATAGATATTCGCTATCATTTTATAAAAGATCATGTAAAAAAAGGCACTATAGATATGTATTTTGTAAAAACAGAGCTTCAACTTGCCGACTTATTCACTAAGGCATTGGATGAAAAATGATTCAAATTCCTTATTGCTAAGATAGGCATGTTGAATCTCAATCTTACTTGAAATGTGCTTTACATGCTCGATTATGCTTCTATATGATATTCTATGTGCTTCTTGATATTACTTGATATCTTGCGGGCTCTATCTTTCAATTTTTTTTAAATATACAAAAACAGAAATAAAAATAAAATAGTATATATATAACATATATAATAATAATAAAAAAATGGGGAATGACGATAATTTGGCCTATTTTGAACTACTCACAAAAATATTTCTTTGATATATGATTAGTTCTTTGCTTAAAAATTCATTCGATATTCTTTTATTCAAAAAACTTAGTTTGTTTCACAGGACACAAAGCCACTTCATATATGTGAGAATTTGAACCTCAATATTTTTATTCTTGACTGTGTCACACTTAAAATGACTATCTTTTGTTTTGTACTTCGTAGCTCCATTCTTGCTTTTAGTGTTAGTTTGTCATGAAAATGATAAGGGCAAATTAGGAAATTCCTCACTTAGCCCATATTATAAATCCTTTACTTTTACCTCTAGATATCCCGTTTGAGCCTTCTCCGACATTCTTTTTCTTTTGAAACCTGATCAAGCGGTCAACATTATTCTCAAAGTTTCGGGGTTGCTCAATCAAGAAAAAGAGGGGGAGAAAAAGAGATACACATCTCAATCATTATAGAAGTGAAACATGGATCTCGCTGTGAACTTCTCCTAGAAAATCTCGTATAACTCCTAGAAGAGAAGCACCTCGAAGTGAACTTCTCCAACGATAATCTAGATCTTATAAATAGAGAAAACGAGAAGAGAACCACGACCTTGGGTTCGAATTCCATAATTGTGGAACCTTCGAAAGGAACACGGTCTCAACCCAAAAAGAATATCTCATCTCTCAAAGCTTTGTAAAGAAGAGAGACTCATCTTCAGCAAGCACAGAAGAAAAGTAAAGCTAAAGGATCATAAATGAATTTCAAAAAAGGGCCCCCGGAATTGAAAAATTTTTAAGCTCGCTAATCCAAAAATTATCCTACCCTTTTAGTCAGAGCTCAAAAATAACCTTTCAAAGTCCCTTTGATTCAAAATGATGAACTTTCACTTGGTAAGTTGATTACTATGCTACGATAACAAATTAATTGATATAATTTTGGCGTGATGATATGAGTGATATATCTACTAAATATCTCAATGATAAAAATAAATTGAGTGCTATGAGCTAAACTTGCGAGAGTTGTCAAAATGATTCGTACTATGATCTTATAATATTAGTTTCGTTACATGATTTGACGGAAAATTATTATTTTTTATGTCATGAGAAATTTTTGCGGGATAATGTTCAAAATGTCCAATCTGACCCCAAAACAAAAATATTTTTGAAATTTTTTTTCAAATATTATTCGCACATTTTAAATGCATTAATACATGCATTGGTTAAGAATTGATAAAATGCGAAATTTTTCTTGAGAAACGCAAAATTTTAATGAATCTATGCTGAATTGCTTAGATGGTTACTTGTGCTTAAATAGTAAATCTTCATATGCAAAGTTGTATTAACTATGTGCTTAAAATGCCGAAAAGTTAAATGTGCATCACAAAAAATTTAGGGGGAGTTTTACATGAGAATTTGTTCTTATCTCTTATATGATTTACTTGTAAAACATGACTTCTAATATTTTTTTCTAAGCATCACAAAATATTTCGAGCTCATCCGAGGAGTCAAGTGTTGAATTTCATCAACATTGAGATAATTGCATTTCTTTCAGAAATACAGGGACCATTAAGCAAATTATTTTTTGGGTTAATTCATAAAAGGTTAAGTTTTATTTTAATCAGACTTGAATTTTAACGAAAGCCCAAAATATTTTTTTTACGGCCCAAAGTATTTTTTTTACCTTACCCGATCGTAAAGTATTAATACCACTTTATCGATCGAAAAACTCACTCACATGCAACTCATTTCACTCGAAAAACTTTTCGACTTCCGAAAACTAAGAACTCACTTTGGCGATTTCAACACAACCTCTCAATCTTCAGAAATTTTTCAATATAACTCGCCGATTTCGAAGGTAGAAACACGTTTCAAATCACTTTCCGATAAAAAACAACGATTCGCAAACAGTTCTCAAAAAAATTTGCAGAAATATCATTTTGATACTTTTTCGAGTAAAAACGATTTTAACTCTCAAATCAACGTGTTTAAACTCGACTGTTTGGGTTAAAATCATGATATTTTGATTCGCAACTGTTTTCTGAACGTTCTGAATCCAGATTAACTCATGATTGACCCATAAATCGACATTTATGTGTTACACATTTACTGTTTGATTTGAATATTTTTCAATCGAAAAAGTGCAAACAGTGTCATCGGAAAACATTAGTTTTCGTTAAGTTTTATTCGATTGCAAAACTCAGCGCGAAAACCTTTTGTTTTCGATATATTTTAATTCGATCGTAATACTTCGCGGCGAAAACTTAATTTTTCGATTAAATTTTATTCGATCGCAAAAAAAAAGCGGCGAAAGCTTTAAGTTTTTTGATATTCTTTTATTCGATCGCAAAACTACGCGGCGAAAAACTTAAGTTTTTCGACAACTCTTTATTCGATCGCAAAATTACTCAGCGAAAAACTATTGTTTTCGACAACATTTTATTCGATCGTAAAAGTCATGGGCGAAAAATTTGAAACATTTTTATTCGATTGCAAAATTTAACAATCGAATAAATTGTCACTCGAATAAAAACATGCTGAAAAAGACATAGAAAATTGTTCAAGTTTTTCTCCAAGACTTAGAAAATTTTCGATCGCAAAAATTAACGTTCGAATAAATTCCCGATCGAATAAAAATACGCTAACGAGACTTAGTAAACTTTACAACATTTTCACTTAGTCTTTCGCAAATAAACCTTAACACTTAGAAATTTTTTTAAATTTCATTTTTAATTCTATCTATTCGCATATGAATATTTCTTTCTAATGAATTTTATTTCATTCATTACAGAAATGGCAACTCCAAACTACCCACACATCTACCCTTCTGGATGTTTCATGCCAGTCCACAACAAAAACTACCAGCTGGACCTTGCTACATTTCGGTGTCCGGATGAAATTATCATCTCCATCCTGAACGGACACCCTCTATGGCTAGCTTTGACAATGACCTCCACCATACCAATCCAGCAATTTTGGGGAAGTATGCAGAGTTTTGTCAACGACGATAACGTGGAATACATGACGAAGATCAATACAAGACATGTCGCCCTGAACAAGAACCTAATGGCCATGGTGCTCGATCTACCGCACCACGAACAGTACGACCCACTTCTAACGGATGCAGAGATCGTGGAGGACATGCTCCGGATGGGATACAAGCCCCCGCTGACCTAACTGGCAAATTTTCAAAACAACGGGATCCCACATCCGTGGAGGACCTTGTTCGGCATAATCAATAAATGCCTCTCCCCAAAACACTCCAGCTTCGACAAGGCGAACGGAAATATCCTTCGCATCTTCCATGGAGTTGTTTTATCAAAGAAATACGACGTGGCCCAACTTATATGGAATTATCTAGCGGACCAGATACGTCAAAGGGAGACCAAGTCGAAGGCGAAGTACCTTCCATACGTGCGGTGGTTCCCGGTTCTCATTTTGCATTTCATGGATGTTCAATCAGAAATCACGAGACGACCACCGGTTGGAGGATACATCCCACCTCGCCTTCGTTTCTTTCACAACCCGAAGGTAGCCGACCTAGCTCCAACCGATGCTGATCCATTGGAGTTGCTCAGCCTAGCTAATCCAACGGACAAGGCTACCAAGACTACTGTCAAAATAACTCTATCACGGAGGAGATGGTACGGGACGTGGATCAAGCTCCGGCGCCTTCTCAAAGGGAATCTCTGGTGGAAATAACCGAGCCTGAAGCCACGGCTCATGAGACAGAGACACCAGCCGTCGAGCCCGAAGGACCCCCGCTGAGGAGAGTCTCTACAAAAGGCTGATCGATGAACCCGAGCCGCCCGCCCAAACAAGCTGCCGAGAAGAAAGCTCCCGCACCAAAAGAAGACATGACGATCCCGATGATCCGGATCGTCATGAGGGGGAGAAAAGGCAACGAGCCACACGTAGCGGCCATGGTTTGAGTCGAGAGCAACCAACAAAGACTCAAGAAACAACTACATCTCCCACCATATCCAACACACTACCTCCCTCCCCTACAAATCCAAATCCAATCCCGACCTCTAACCTCCTCCAAGGCCAAACAGCAGCAGTTGTCTATAATACACATCTGCTCGTAGATGATTATATCTTAAACGAGAAGTGGATGACGCAATGGGAACCAGAGGAAGCTGCTCAAGCTCGACTCTCCAACGTCAGATACTTCTTACAACAAGCTCCGGTGGACTTGGTGCTGCTTGAAGATGAAGAACTTCAAGAAGGCAATAACTACAATTCTACTCTCCCAGAACTACCAGAAATGATCAGGCACAGAGTCGACTCTCCTCCCCGCTTATCAAAAGGGACAGTCAGAGTCGAGATGCTGTGGGAGAATATCAGAATTGAAGTCCCGTTCATTGAAGATGTTAGAAAGCAGATATGGAGGGCTCCTAACCGGATAAAGAAGCTCAACGAACTAAACCTACGGGGTATCTCACATTGGGAAGATATGAAGAAAATGGAGTACATCTTCATGCTCAACTATCTTGGTCCAGATCGAAGTGGCATCCCAACGGATCAACTGAGGAAAAACTTCAGGGATAAGCCACCGATCCTCCATCTCGTGGGGGTTTCGCATTCGATTGGAAGCTTCCCTACCCCAATCTACCACATTGAGCAAGCGGACAACAACTGCACTCGAGAAGAGATAGATGAGAGCTATCTCCCCTTCCTTCCACCGGATGAGGTCTACCGTCTATATCAGATGTACAAAAGAAAATATCAGACGCCCTCCGGATATATCAAGACAGAAGGAGTCGAGGGATTGAAGAGATTCATGGTGAGGCAGATCAAGTATCACATTGCACACGACCTTCAAAATGCTATAGAGAACAATATGAAGAAGGTCAACATGGAGTCTCCGCTCATGAAGGGCTTTCCACTCAACGACTTTCCCGAGAACTACATATTCAAGGAACCTGGCCTCGCCATAACTTATCGGAATCCAATCATTGGAAGACGAGAGCTATGATGAAGTCAGAAATCCACAAGTTCTGTGACGGGACATTGAAGCTAGTGAGGACGAACATCCAGAAAAGATTGGGAGAGATCAATGAAGAGATGATCTTCGAAGATCTTGGTGAAGAAGAGTCTCCACTCTTAAATGAGCTTCTGGATGCAATCAATGAGAGGTTGAAGTTGAGGAATGTTGTCAGACGTTACGGGACAGCATTGGGATTACGAAAATCATTCTACGCCCGACAAGGATAAATGGAGCTGAAACGAAGACAAGCACAAAGGGGGAGATTGAAGAGACATTGGAATTGTGCTTTTTTATTTTGTTATCCTTGTAATTAGGGGCGTAATTAGTAGTTTTGATTAATTTATGACTAAATAGTAAATATACCATGTAAATAGGTATAAATACAATGTACACTATCAAAATCAAAAGACAAGTTCAGTTTCGAAAAAACACAAGCATTGAATTCACATTCTAAGAGAGAGAATAACAATCGAGAAAAACTCTCTCTCAAGATCTTCAAAGAAGATATTCGACCGAAGGTATTTTGTAAGATTTATCATTCGAATATCTAGAATTCGCGCTTAGATCGATCGGTAGTTGATGTAAGAGGACCTACCACAATGCATGTGTTAATGCATTTAAAAATGTGCGAAAAATATTTTGGGGTCAGAAATCTCATTTTGATCATTATCAAGCAAAAACTTCACATGACACATAGAATAATAATTTGCCATCAAATCATGTCACAAAACTAATATCCTAAGATCATAGCATGAGTCATTTCGACAACTCTCGCACGGTTCGCTCATAGCGCTCAATTTACTTTTATCATGGGGATTATTAGTATATATATCACTCATCTCAACACGACAAAATTTTATCAATTAACCTGTTATTGTGGCGCATTTAATCAACGCAGCAAGCGAAAGTCCATCAATTTAAATCAAAGGGACCTTGAAGGGATTATTATTTTAGACTCTGACTTAGAAGGGTAGGATAATAATTTGGAATCACTGAGCTTAAAATTCTTCCGTTCCAAGGGCCCTTTTAAAATTCATTTATGCTCCTTTGTCTTTTCTTTTCTTTTGCATTTGCTCAATCTGAATCTCTTCTTCTTTACAAAGCTTGAGAGATTAGATTCTCTTTTGTATTTCTCGGGCCAAGACCGTGCTCCTTTTGAAGGTTTTAAAAGATTATCTTCTGAGAGGTTCACAGTTATGAAATTCGAACCCAAGTCTGTGCTCCTGTTCTCGTTGTCTCGATATAAGACCAAGATTATCGTTGGAGAAGTTCACTTCGAGTGCTTTTCTTCTAGCAGTTTTGACGAATATACGAGATTATCTAGGAGAAGTTCAAAGAGAGATCCATGTTTCTCTTTTATAATAATCGAGAGATTAGTTTTGCGTTGAGCATTCATCGTGTGCGTCTTCTATCTCCTTTTCTCCCCCTCTTTTTCTTATTTGCGCAAACCCCGAAACTTATGGAATAAGGTTGAAGGCTTGATCGTGTTTCAAATAAAAAAGGATATTGGAGAAGGCTCAAAGGGGATTACTAGAGAAAATAATAAAGGATTTATAATTTGGCCAAGTGAGGAATATCCTAATTGCCCTTATCATATTCATGACGAACTATCACAAAGCGAGAACGAGATCACGAAGCACAAATCAAGAGACAAGCATTTGAAGTGTGACACACTCAAGGATAAATACTTTGCAAAAATATTGAGGCTCAATTTTTCACGTATATGATGTGGCTTTGTGTCTAGTGAAACATACTAAGCTCTTTAGACAAAAGAATGTGACTTGAATTTTTAAGGGAATAACCAAGGAGGTACCACAGAAATATTTTTGTGGGTGAATCAAAATGAACAAAGTCATCGTCATTCCCCGTTTTTTAATATATATATATATATATATTATCAATTTTTTTTATTAAAACTAAATGTGATATTGAAATAACTAATATATGTTTTTTGTTTATTATTTATTATTATTAACAAAATATCAAAAATTATTTGAAAACACGCAAGATATAACAAAGAGTATCAAGAAGCACATAAAATATCCTACGAAAACATAATAGAGCTAGAACTGCTCGATCCGACGAGGCTTTTTCGATCCCGCGAGCATGTGAAGCACATTTCAAGTAAGATTGAGATTCAATATGCCTAACTTAGCGATAAGGAACTGGCATCGTTTTTCATCCAATGCCTTAGTGAATAAGTCGGCAAGTTGAAGCTCTGTTTTTACAAAATACATATCTATAGTGCCTTTTTTTACATGATCTTTTATAAAATGATAGCGAATATCTATGTGTTTCGTGCGTGAATGGTGAACAGGATTGCAAGTAATGGCAATAGCACTTTGAGAATCACTGTAAATGGGAATGTTATTAAATTCAAACTCGTAGTCGCGTAGTTGCGTCCGCATCCACAAAACTTGTGAGCAGCAACTGGCACTCGTGACGTATTCCGCCTCGGCCGTCGAAGTTGATACGCAGTTTTGCTTCTTTGAGGACCAACAGACCAACTTATCGCCCAAAAATTGTGCTCCGCCTGACGTACTTTTCATGTCCATTCGACAACATGCATAGTCAGCGTCAGTACAACTAATTAATCTGAAATCAGTGCCTTTTGCATACCATAAACCTAAGGTGGAGTTCCTTTAAGATATCGTAAAATTCGTCGAGACTCCTTTAGGTCAGCTTGAAACCGAGCGCAGAGGCAAGTGGCGAACATGATATCGGGTCGGCTTGACGTTAAGTAGAGAAGAGAGCCAATGATACTCCGATAAGTCGTGATGTTGAATGCCTTGCCAAAAGGATCATCATCCAATTTACAGCTTGTTGACATGGGAGTGCTCATAGGTGTGCTCTTGTCTTGATTAAATCTCTTCAGAATATCTCTTATATACTTTGTTTGACTGATGAAAATTCCATCTTCGAGCTGCTTGACTTGTAGATGATTTGGTCATCGAGCGCCCATTATGCTCATCTCGAATTTGGTCTGCATCAGATCACCAATTTTCTAACAGAGTCGTTGATTTGTCGAGCCGAAAATGACGTCGTCGACGTCGACGTAGACTTGGACGATCATCAAGTCTTTGCCTTGCTTTTTGATGAACAATGTCGTTTCGATTGTTCTTCGTATAAAGTTTGACTTTACTAGAATGTCGCTCAGAACATCATACCAAGCTCGAGGGGCTTGTTTTAGTCCATAGAGAGCTTTGTCCAATCGATAGATATACAAGGGTGCTTTTCATACACGAACCCTTCGGGTAGAGCGACATAGACTTCCTATTTTAACACGCCGTTGAGAAATGCGGTTTTTACGTCTATTTGATAGACCTTGAAATCTTTATGAGCCGCGTAATCCAAAAAGAGTCGGATAGTTCTCGAGAAAGTTGTTGAGTGGGAAGCCCTTCATGAGCGGAGATTCCATGTTGACCTTCTTCATGTTGTTCTCTATTGCAATTTGAAGGTCATGTGCGGTGTGATATTTGATCTACCGCACCATGAATCTTTTCAGCCTCTCGAGTCCTTCAGTCTTGATATATCCAAGATGTGTTTTATACTTGCTCTTGTACATTTGATATATTTGGTAGACTTCATCTGGTGGAAGGAATGGGAGATAGCCTTCATCTATCTCTTCTCGAGTGCGGTTGCTGTCCGCTCGCTCAATTAGGTAGATAGGAGTTGGATATCTTCCGATCGTATGAGAGACTCCGACGAGTTGGAGAATCGGTGGCTTGTTCTTGAAGTTTTCCTTCAGTTGATCAGCTGGAATGCCACTACAATCGGGTCCGAGATAGTTGAGCATGAAGATATGTTCCATTTTCTTCCTATCATCCCAGTGTGAGATGCCCCTCAAATTAAGTTCATTGAGCTTCTTGATCTTGTTTGGAGCCCTCCAAATCTGCTTTCTTATGTCTTCAATGAAGGGGACTTCAATTCTGACATTCTCCCATGGCGTCTCAACTCTAACTGCCCCTTTTGATAGACGGGGAGGAGAGTCGACTCTAAGCCTTATCATTTCGGGTAGCTCTGGGAGGGCAGAACTGTAGTTCTCACCTTCTTGAATTTCTTCTTCTTCAGGCAGTACCAAGTCCACTGAAGCTTGTTGTAGGAAGTATCTGACGTTGGAGAGTCGAGCTTGAGCAGCTTCCTCTGGTTTCCATTCCGTCGTCCACTTCTCGTTTAGTATGTAGTCATCTACGATCAGATGTGGATTGTAGGCAACTGCTTCTTGATGAACTTGGGGAAGGTTTGAGGTTGGAATAGGATTTGGATTTGTAGGAGAGAGGGTTAGTGTTTGGGATATGGTGGGAGGTGTGGTTGTTTGTTGGCGGGTTTGAGGTTGTGTGGTTGGTGGGTGTGAGGGCGATCCTCCAGCTTCTTGAATCTTTGTCTGACTCAATCCACGGCCGCTCCTTGTTGTTTGTTGCCGTTTCTCCCCCTCATGACAATCTGGATCATCGTGATCATCATGTCTACGTTTGGGGCGGGAGCTTTCTTCTCGGCACATTGTTTGTGCTGGCAGCTCTGGTTCATCTATTAATCTTTTGTATAGACTTTCTTCTGCGGGAGTTCTTTTCTCTAGTGCGAGAAGGCGTGAGATGAGGATATCGTGAAGCTGAGTGATCGGAATGGTGTATGGCTTGATAAGTGAGGGTGAGGGAGTTGGGGTGGTAGGATTTGTTGTAGTGGGGTGTGTAAAGTGGTGGTAGGAAGTGGTGAGGAGACGAGTGTGGTTTGTGTGTCGGTGGGAGCAGCTTCTGAGACTGGTGTTTTCCCGGTGTCTCTTCGGGAAGTCTCGAGAGCATGGAGCATTCGGTCCATCAGACGATCTTCTAGTGAAGATAGGGCTGAGGAGATTGCTTCTTGTAGTCTGTGATCCGTCCCGAACATCGGTGGAGTGGGGCCATGAGGCGCTCCACCGTCACAACATCGGAGTAGATTTCCGATGTGCCGTCTATAGTAGGTCTTGAGGGTCCGGTATCTCTAAGGACATCCGTTATCAACCCTGAAGTCACCACCTCAAAGGGTTGGCCTATTGTTGGCTCCGAAGATATCGGGGGTCCAATAGGGCTTCCACCGAATCCTTGAGATGATATGATAGGTATCACCTCTATGGGTGTTGAGACAGATTCAATTTGAATCTGTTCAGTGGGCTGATCACTTGGTGATGGATGAGTTGGCTCCGAAGCTTGTATTGGTGAAGGCACTGCAGACGGGGCCGAGATTTGTTGTCGGCGAGGGCCCCTTCGTTGGAGTCTGTGTGCTTCATCGGACTCGGTTGCCTCAGGAGAGATATCATGTGGGACACCTTCGGGTTCAATCTCCTGAGGCGTGACTTCGGGCTCTGTTGATGTCACCAATTGTTCCCTTTGAGATGGTGCCGGGGCTGGATCCATGGCACGTACCATCGCCTCCGTGATGGAGTTGTTCTGGCAGTAATTTTGGTAGGCCTCTTCAGTTGGATCAGCTAAACGGAGCAGCTCCAATGAGATCAGCATTGATTGGAGTGCTAGATCGGCGGTCTTTGGGTTGTGGAAGAATCGAAGGCGTGGCGGGTGTAGTCCACAATCGGTGGTAGGTTCGGGATCTCTGGATGGACTTCCATGAAATGCGAGATCATTACCGGAAACCACCGGACATACGGAAGAGATCTGGCCTTCGACTTTGTCTCCCTCTGACTCATCTGGTCGGCGAGATCGTTCCAGATCAGCTGAGCCACGTCATATCTTTTGGAGAAGACCACTCCGTGAAAAATGCGAAGAATGTTTCCATTCGCCTTGTCGAAGCCGGAGTGTTTTGGGGAGAGGCATTTGTTGATGATGCCGAACAGTGTCTTCCACGGATGAGGAATTCCGCTATTTTGAAAGTTGGCCAGTTTAGTTAGCGGCGGTTTGTATCCCATCCGGAACATGTCTTCTACGATCTCCGCATTATATTTTTTGTCAGGGCGATGTGTCTTGTATTGAGCTTTGTCATATAATCCACGCTGTCGCCGTTGACGAAGCTCTGCATGCATCCCCAGAATTGCTGGAGATAGACCATTGGTACGGTGGCCGTCATGGTCAGAGCTGGCCATAAAGGATATCCTTTGAGATGGATATTATGACGTCATCCGGACACCGAAACGTTGTTAAGTCCAGTTGGAAGTTGTTGTCTTGGAATGTCATATAACATCCAGAAGAGTAAATACGAGGGTAGTTGGGAGTTGCCATATCTGCAAAAATAATATTAGGTTCATTAATCGATATAGTTTCATGAATGAATGAATTTGATTAAGAATGAATGTAGAGTAGAATTGTATATTTAAAGACTTATCGCGGAAGACTTAGTGAAAATTTGAGAAATTTGTAGAATTAACTAAGTCTTAGAAGCGTGTTTTTATTCGAGTAACAATTTATTCGATCTTTAAAATTTGTGATCGAAAATTTTCGAAGTCTTGAAAAATTAAGTCCTTTTCAGCGTATTATTATTCGAGTAACAGTTTAATCGATTGATAAATTTTGCGATCGAATAAAAATGTGTCGAATAACTCAAGTTTTCGCTGATGACTTTTACGATCGAATAAAGTGTTATCGCAAACAATAGTTTTTCGCTGAATAAGTTTTCGATCGAATAAAAAATTGTCGAAAAACTTAAGTTTTTCGCCGCGTAGTTTTGCGATCGAATAAAAGAATATCGAAAAACTTAAAGTTTTCGCCGCTTACTGTTGCGATCGAATAAAATATAATCGAAAAAATAAGTTTTTCGCCGCGTAGTTTTGCGATCGAATAAAAATATGTCGAAAACAAAAGGTTTTCGACGCTGAGGTTTGCGATCGAATAAAATTTTAACGAAAACTTAAGTTCTTCGATGACACTGTTTGCGACAAACTTTTTCGATCGAAAATTTTCAAATCAAACAGTAAATACGTAAAACATAATCTTCGATTTCTTGGTAAATCATGAGTTTATCTGGGTTCGTAATGTTCAGAGAACAGTGGCGAATCCAAATATCATGATTTTAACCCAAAAAATTGAGTTTAAACACTTTGATTTGAGGCTCGAAAAATCAGTTTTCGTCGAAAATATAAACATGAACTTTCTTCAAATATTTTTCGTGAAAATGCTTGAGAATCGGATGTTTTTGACCATAAAATGAATCGGAACAAGTTTCTACCTTCGAAATCAGCACGTTTAATCTAAAAATTCTGACTAATGAAGAATTTGGATTGAAATGCCGAGGTCGGTTCGATTGGGAATTGGTAGCGTGTGAGAGAGTTTTTCGATCGATAAAGTGATATTAATACTTTACAATCGGGTAAAGTAAAAATTCTTCTGGGCCATAAAAAAAATATTCTTGGGCTTTAGATAAAATCAGGTCGGAAATAATATTTATGAATTAACCCAAAAATAATTTGTATAATACTCCCTATATTTCTGAAAGAGATGAAATTATCTCCTGATGCTGATAAAATTCAACATTTAACTCCTCGGATGAGCTCTAAATCTCCTGCGAGGCTTAATAAATTGTTAGAATTAAAGTTTCTACGAATGTAGAAGATAATAACACATTCTCATATAAAAACTCCCACTCAACAATTGCATGAATAAACTTTTCAGTACCTACACATAGTTTCGGTACATATGAAAATTTCCGATTGAAGTACAATTAACGTATTCTAAGCAATTCAGCATAATTTATGAAAATGTTTGCGTTTTTCAAGAATAATTTCGCATTTTATCAAGTCTGAACCAATACATGTATTAATGCATTTAAAATGTGGAAAAAATGAAAATAAAAAATATTTTTTTTTCGGGGTCAGATATATTTATTTTAAAATTTTTATCACACAAAAATTTCCAAGATAAATATAACAATAATTTGCCATAAAATCAGGTGAATAAACTAGTATTCTAAGAGCATAGTATGAATCACTTTGACAACTCTCGCAAGTTTCGCTCATATCATTCAATTTATTTTTATCAAGGAGATTTTTAGTAGATATATCACTCTTATCATCACAACAAAATTATATCAATTAATTTGTTATCGCAGTATTTTTAATCAACTTACCAAGTGAGAGTTCGTCATTTTGAATCAAAGGGACTTTTAAGGGATTATTTTTAGGCTCTGACTAAGGGGTATAAATTTTGGGTTAGTGAGCTTAAAAATTCTTCTCTTCCAGGTGCCCTTTTTGTGAGATTCTATTCTGATCCTTTTTCTTTTCCTTTCTATAGTAATTTCTTTTCAGGGCTTTGAGAGATAAGATCTTCTTTGATTTTGGGTCGAGACTGTGTTCCTTTAGAAAGTTTAACAGTTATGGAGTTCGAACCCAAGACTGTGCTTCTCTTCTCGTTTTATCTGCATAAGATCTAGATTATCATTGGAGAAGTTCACTTCGAGGTGCTTCACTTCTAGGAGTATACGAGATTATCTAGGAGAAGTTCACAGTGAGATCGGTGTTTCTCTTCTATAATGATTGAGAATGAGTAATGAGCATCACTTTAGCTCTCCCCCTCTTTCTTGATTGAGTAACCTCGAATCATTTGAATAATGTTGAAGGCTTAATCGGGTGTTGATAAAGAAAAAAATGTCGGAGAAGTCTCAAAGGGGATCTCTAGAGGAAAAAGTAAATGATTTATAATTTAGGCCAAGTGAGGAATTTCCTAATATGCCCTTATCATTTTCATGACAAACTAAACACAAAAGCGAGATGAAGCTACGAAGGACAAACCAAAAAATAGTCATTTGAAGTGTGAAACTAAAAAGAACTGAGGTTCAAATTCTCACATGTATGATGTGGCTTTGTGTCGTGTGAGACAAACAAAGTCCTTTTGAATAAAATAATGTCATATGAATTTTTTAGGCAAAGAATTTAATCATATATATCCAAGAAATATTTTTGTGAGTAATTTCAAAAAATAGTCAAAAATTATCGTCATCCCCCATTTTTTTTATTTATACTACTTATATATATGTATTATATATATTTATTTTATGTAAGAATATAATATATTTATATATATATTTTATTTTTAATTTTAATTTTAAAAAAAATCTTAAAAGATAGAGTCACGCAAAATAATCAAGAAATATTAAGAAGCACATAGAATATCAAATTGAAGCATAGTAGAGCATGTAAAGTATATTTTAAGTAAAATTGAGATTCAACATGCCTAACTTAGCAATAAGGAATTGAAATCGTTTTTCATCCAATGCCTTAGTGAATAACTCGGCAAGTTGAAGCTCCGTTTTAACAAAATACATATCTATCGTGCCTTTTTCTACATGATCTTTTATAAAATGATATCGTATGTCTATGTGTTTCGTGCGTGAATGATGAACAGGATTGCAAGTAATGGCTATAGCACTTTGAGAATCACTATAAATGGGAATGTTAATGAAATCAAACCCGTAATCACGTAGTTGTGTCCGCATCCATAAAATTTGCGAGCAACAGCTGGCGGCCGCAACGTATTCTGCGTCGGCCGTCGATGTTGACACACAAATTTGTTTCTTTGAAGACCAGCAGACCAACTTTTCGCCTAAAAATTGTGCTCCGTCAGACGTGCTTTTTCTGTCCATTCGACAACCTGCATAGTCAGCATCACTATAGCCAATAAGTCGAAAGTCAGTATTTTTAGGATACCAAAGCCCTTAGTTTGGAGTTCCTTTGAGATATCGTAGAATTCTCTTGACGGTATTCATGTGGGACTCCTTTGGGTCGGCTTGAAAGCGGGCGCAAAGGCAAGTTGCAAACATAATGTCGGGTCGGCTGGATGTCAAGTAAAGAAGAGATCTGATAATGCTCCAAGTTGTGATGATGACAGCCTTTCCAGACGGATCAGCATCCAATTTAAATTAGTAGACATTGGAGTATTCATCGGCGTGCTCTTGTCTTGATTAAATCTCTTCAGAATATCTCCGATATATTTGGTCTGACTGATGAAGATTCCATCATCGAGTTGCTTGACTTGTAATCCAAGAAAGAATTGGAGTTCTCCCATTAAGCTCATCTCGAATTTGGTCTTCATGAGATTACCAAATTTCTGACAGAGACGTTCAGTCGTCGATCCGAAAATGATTTCGTCAACGTAAACATGAACGATCATCAAGTCTTTGCTTTGCCTTTTGATGAAGAGAGTCGTATCAATTGTTCCTCTGATGAAGTTGGATTTGACCAAACATTCACTCAGAACATCATACCAAGCACGAGGGGCTTGTTTTAGTCCATAGAGAGCTTTGTCCAATTGATAGACATGATCAGGATGGTTCTCGTGCATGAACCCTTCGGGTTGAGCGGCGTAGACTTCTTCTTTTAAGACGCCGTTGAGAAAGGCAGTTTTGACGTCCATTTGATAGACTTTGAAGTCTTTGTGAGCCGCGTATGCTAGAAATAAGCGAATAGCTTCAATACGTGCAACCGGAGCATATGTCTCGTCGTAATCAATTCCTTCTTGTTGATTGTATCCCTTAGCAACGAGTCGTGCTTTATTCTTGATTACTTCACCGTTCTCATTTTTCTTGTTCTTGAAAACCCATTTTGTTCCAATTATGGTTTTTCCTTGTGGTCGAGGAACCAAGGTCCAAACTTATAGACGCTCGAACCGGTTGAGTTCATCTTGCATCGCAATTACCCAATCCGGGTCTTAAGAGCTTCGGCTACCTTATTTTGTTCGTTTTGGCTTGGGAAGCATGTGAATAAACCGCTTTGTGTAGACGTCCTAGTACGTACACCACTTGAAGGATCACCGATAATCTGATCAGTAGGGTGAGCTCGAGTCCATTTGCGTTCGTGAGGAATAACTGAAGTAGATTCGTCATTGGATTGGAGATCGAGATATCCCGAATTAATTGGTTGATCATTCAGAGTTGGAAAATTCAATTCAGATGGTGAATCGATAGGAATTTCCTCATCTGCATTTGTAGGAGCTGTAGTACTAGATGAAGATTCTAAATAAGTAGATTCTCCAACATTTATCGGATTTTGAAGAAGAGGAGTCTCATTATTAATTTCTTCCATTGAGGGAGATGGGGCACTGCTTGGTGTTGAGTGAGACGAAGCAGGCATTTGAGACTTGTTCCGATAAAAGTGTTCGAATAGAGAATCTAAATCTTCATGGTCAGCGGGAATTGCTTCATTTGACGTTGATGAAGAAGTTGCCGAAAGTTGTTGACCTTGTGCCAACACGCCAGTAAGCTCGGGTTCTGAACTGTTTTGTTCAGAAGCCAATTCTGTCATTTCTTGAAAGGTGACGTTGTAACTTTCAAGAATTGTACGAGAAGACTTGAGGTAGACGCGATATGATTTTGAAGTAGAGGAATCCGACAAAAATGCCTTGAAAGGCTTTGGGATCGAACTTGCTTCAATGCTCCCGATCGTTGGCCACAAAACACTTGCAACCAAATACTTTGAAGAATGAGATATTTGGGATTCTTTGATTAATTATCTCATATGGCATTTTTTCGAAGCGTTTGTGAATAATTGTCCTATTTGAGTAAAACATGTCGTACTCACTGCTTCAGCCCATAGAAAGTGAGGGAGACCGGAGTATATGATCATTGTTCTTGCAGCTTCAACAAAAGTTCGGTTCTTTCTTTCTACGACACCATTTTGTTGAGGTGTTTTTGCGGCTGAGAATTGTTGAATAATTCCAAGTGATTGATAAAAGTTGCTGAGACGCTGATTCTTGAATTCAGTCCCGTTGTCCGTTCTGATTACTTGGATTTTCTTTTGCAGGAGATTCTGATTTGTATTCACAAAGCTTATTATCAAGTCTCCAGTCTCATCTTTAGTTCGGAGATATCTTGTCCATATGTAGTGAGAATAATCGTCGACAATTACTAACACATATCTACGACCGTTGATGCTTTGTGTACGCATTGGTCCGCAATGATCCATGTGAAGTAATTCTAAGGATTGTGTATAGGTTAGATCTTCGTGATCTTGTGAGAAGTTCTTGATTCTGACTATTCAAAACTCTACACTGTTCAGCTAGAAATACTACTTGAAATCCTTTTTCACAGAATTAGCCTATGCTGAACAGATTGTGCTGGAGACCTTGGACGTAAGAGACATCTTTAATGGTCAAATTTGGCAGTAAAATGCCTCCAAATCCGAGTATGGGAGCTGAGTAATTGTTGCCAAATCGGACTTTGCCATTGTAACGATCTTGGTAGTTGCTCAACAGTTCTTGTTTTCCCGTCATGTGTGTGGAGCAATCAGAATCTAAGTACCACACATGATGGATCTCTCGTGATGAAGAGGATGTGTTGTCGTCGTCGTCGTCAGGCCTTTTGGATGGGTCATCATTTGAAGCGTCGTCGAGGTATGCCATAAGTGCAAGATTTTCGTCTTCAGAATCAGTGGATCTTCCAGCCAATGCTCTTGTTCTACCATCAGTGCTACTCCAGCCTCTGTCTGTTTAGTGAGTTGGAATTTTTTGGAGTAGTAGTTGGCATCCTTTTTCTTGGGTAGTTTGCATTCTCTGGAGAAGTGTCCTACCTTTCCACAATTATAGCATTTTTGTGGTTCTTTGACACTTTTAGATTCTGAGGACTCGGCCGGTCTTTCCCTTTGCTTGGAGCTAGATGTCCGAAGTCTATTGGCCGAAGACGAGGATTTCTTTTTGTAAAAGTTTTTACTCATCATTTTAGAAATGAGAGCTAACTGTTTCTTGAACTCCTTCATATTAGGTTCGGAGTCCGAGTCAGATTCTTCTTCACCTTCTGAAGAACTTGGCAGCTTGATACTTTTATCCTTTCGAAAACGACTTTGGTTTCTTTCAGAGATAAGTGCTATAGAGTCGTCGATCTGCTTGCCCTTTAGTTCTTTTTGGATCTCGCTTATATTTTCTTCATGTTGGGCGAGATTATCAAAGACGGCGTGGATATCCATTTCGTCCAAATCCTTATTTTGTCGGATTTGAATGGATATTTTCTTCCACTCCGGTTGAAGAGAAGAAAGAAATCTGATGTGGACCTCCATGTTGGTCTTGAATATATCTATCTTCCTCATTTCATTGAGAAGAGTTAGACATCTTTGATAGAGTTCATAAACTGATTCATCCGTCTTGGCTTTGAAAGAGTCATAAGCCGTTAGGATATTTGCTTTATTTGCTTTGACTCCAACTCAGTTCGTTGCATCATCTTGTGGAGCTCGTCGCACATGGCTTTTGCACTCGATAGACTATCTATTTGCATATAGATGTCATTTGGTATTCCTTGCATTAGGAAAGTCTTGGCTCCCAAGTCTGTTGTGGCTCTTAAACGCTCCCCCTCGGTATATTCACCAGGAACTTTAAGTCTTCTGGTTGCAGGAATAGGAGGAATGTTTGTGGCATCTCCTTCTTGGATGAGCCAGAATTGAGCTGGACCTTCTTGAAGTGACGCGATCAAATTTGAGGCTTGATCTTTCGTTTCCATGAAGTTCAAGAACCGGCTTCTCCATACCGTGTATTCGCCTCTTCGAAGAATTGGAGGGCGGACGTCATTTCCAAGTGAGTAAGGATCCATTTTTGTTGATTGATAGGATCTTCGTGAAGGTTTGGAATAGTAATGAAAAATGCTTCACAAGTGACAAACTTAGCTAGAAATATTTGATTCGTACTTAAACAATTTCCTTTTTGAACCTATGGTCCGGTCGTGAAAGAGAAATTGTTATGTTTTCGAAAATATTTGATAATAAAAACTTGATATTTCTAGATTTGTTAAAGAAATTTGAATTATTGATCGAAAATATTGAGTATCAAAATTGATAGTTCGAAGACAAATATTTTTCGTAAGTTTTGAAGTTCATAATTTTTTATTTCCTTTTAAATGCTGTGGTCGAAATGTATTTTGAGCAATAAAGTTTTTCGATTTAAATTATTAAACTTTTTAATCTAAAAAGTTTTTCGAGCGTTTAAGGATTTAGTTATATGTTTATTGAAAAATATTTTTCGAAAAAAAATGTTGAAAGAATGATCTTATCGAAAAACTATGTTAATCACAAAAACTCTTATCGAATAACTTGTGATCGTCAAAGTACTAGTGATCGAAAAACTTTTTTTTAGTTTGACTCAATTTGTTGACTGTAAAATTTTTCGATGGAATATTTTTCGATCGAAAATATGTTTTGCCTGATTTTGGATCGAAAAATTTATTCGCTCGAAAAAACGTATTTATATGTGAATCGAAAAACTAATTATTGAAATAATGTTTTTCGAGTCTTAATTTTGAGTAAAATGCTCGAAAATAGTGTTTTTCGTCGAAATATTTCTCGGCTGCAAACTTGGTCGAAAAATATTTTTCGATTCAAGTTTTTCGATCGAAGAACGTGATCGAAGAACCGTTAAGTTCAATGTAACAGTGAAAATTCCAGATTCAATCGAGATGTTCAATTTAGACGCGGAAATTCTAGATAATCACTCGTTTAACAATTCTAAATATGATCAAACACAGAATCAACCACGTTTAATAGCAAAATATATCGAGATTTAAGAAAATCATATTGGACTCAAAACTTGATCGCAAACGCAAAAATCGATCTAGATCGAAAATCTGAATTATTATTACGTTCTAAGCGATTGAAATCAGTACGTAAATCAATCCTAACATATAATCTATCACTTAATCAGCAAAATCAACAACAAAAATTCGCACAATTAAGCATATTGATCAAAATATAAGCACGTGAGTTTTTCGATCGAAAAATCTGGAAAAAAAAATTTGATCTGAAAATTGCGAATTCTGTCCAAAATCATTCACGATTTGCTCTGATACCAATTGTTAGGTCCTGATTCGACAATCAACAGGCAATCTAAGCACGAATTCTTGGTATTTGAGTAAGAAATCTTACGATATACGATCGGTCGAATCTCCGCGTTGAAGATCTTCAGAGGTTGTTAGCTTTTTCCGAGTTTCTCGAGCGTAATCTGTCGTTTAAAGTATGAATTCGAAACTTATTATTTTCTGAATAATAATAACTCTGTTTAACTTTGATAGTGTACATCATATTTATACCTATATTTAAGGTATAATTACTCTTAAGTCCTACACTATCAAAACTTCTAATTACGCCCCTAATTACAAGGATAATGAAATAATAAAGCACAATTCTAATATACTCGTCAAAGATATTCGGAATTAATTGATTTTTATTTCGTACGATGTTTCCTCAAATGCTTGTGAATAGTCATCCGATTTTGCGTAAAGGAAGCTGTACTCACTACTTTAGCCCACAAAAAGTGAGGGAGACCGCAATGTATAAGCATAGTCCGTGCGGCTTCAACCAAAGTCCAGTTTTTCCGGTCTACGATGCCATTTTGTTGAGGCATCTTAGCGGCTGAAAATTGTTGACAGATGCCAAGTGACTGATAGAAAGTATTGTGGCGTTGATTCTTGAACTCAGTCCCGTTGTTAGTCCTGATTACTTTGCATGAGATTATGAGTTGTATTCACAAAATTTATTATCAAGTCTCATGTCTCATCTTTAGTTCGTAGAAACCTTGTCCAAACGTAACGAGAATAGTCGTCGACAATAACTAGCACATACTTACGAACGTTGATACTCTATGTTCACATCAGTCCATAGAGGTCCATGTGTAGTAATTCCAAAGGTCGAGATGTGGAGGCTACTTGCTTGAGTTTATGCGACGCTCAGTTCATTTTGTCCATTTGACAAGCCGAGCAATGATGCTCTTGTTCTAGTGAGATGTTTGGTAGACCATTGACCAACTTTTTAGCAGAAAGTTTGTGAAGAGCTTTTGAGATTTAGATGAGACATACGTTGATGCCAGTCTGAGAGATGAGGCAAACAACAATCGAAGGTCGTACTGTTGTCAGATTTATAGTGTAGAGTCTAGATCTTCGAACTCCTGTAAGAAGTTCCTGATTCTGACTATTAAGAATTCTGCACTGATCAGCTAGAAATACCACTTGAAATCCTTTATCACAGAATTGTCCTATGCTGAACAGTTTGTGTTTGAGACCTTTGACGTATGAGACATCTTTTATCGTCAGATTCTCCAGAATGATTTCTCGAAGGCCTAGAATTGGAGCTGAATCGTTGTTGCCAAATCGGACTTTACCGTTGTATCGATTTTGATAGTGCTCAACAGTTCGTGATTAACCGTCATGTGTGTGGAGCAAACCGAATCTAGATACCACACATAATGTATCTGCATTGAAAAGTTTGGAGAGACTTGGTATTCACTTATAAATGGGTCCTCTCGGATTAACATATATAGTGGTTAAAGTTTGTTCACTTATGGTTCCTAAACCAATGTTATTTTTTAGGTACCAAACTAAGTTGGTTTAGGTGTTTGAAGAATACTTATAGATTGTGCTCATTATCCTTGTAATTAGGGGCATAACTTGTATTTTGATAGTGTAGGACTTCCTTGTAATTATATCATATATATACCATGTACACTATTGAAATCAATACACAAGAATTGAAGAAAATTACAAGGGCTTGCAATTCACATTCTAGAGAGAAAAACACACACAAAACACTTTCTCACTCTAAATTTCTCTCTCGTGTTCTTCAACGAAGTTATTCGACCGAAGGTAACAAATCATAGATCTAAACTCGAATATCTAGAATTCATGTCTACAATTCTCGGTAGTTGATCATATAGTACCTAAAAATTGGTATCAGAGCATATCGTGGTTATTTTGGATTGATTTCTCTATTTTAGATCAAATTTGTTTTCCAAATTTTTTCGACCGAAAACGTGCGTGAAATGAAAATTTGATCTATGTGCTAAATTCTGCGAATTTTGTTGATGATTCTTATGCAAAAGTGATAGATTATATGTTAGAAATGAATTTTTCAGATTTATCTGATTTTTTATTTCAATCGGTTTTACTGTTTGCGATTGCGTTTTGAATACGCTTTGATTTTCTAAATTGATATATTTTGCTGTAAAACGTACTTAATCTTGTGTTTGTTCGTGTTCAATACTCATATTCAAGTGATTACCCAGAATCTCAGTGTCTAATTTGCGCTTATTAGTTGAATATGAGATTTACTGTTCCATTGAACTCGCATTGTGTTCTTTGATCGTTTTTTGATCGAAAGTTTGGCTCGAAAATCTTTTTCGAATAGTTCACTGACGCAAAAGTTTTCGATAATTTCACTGTTTTCGATATATAGACTCGAAAAACTTTCGATAAATAGTTTTTAGATTCTCACACAAAACTCTTTTTCGAGCGTAACTAAGCGTAAAAGATTTTTGACTAATAATGTTCTCCCTGAAGAGAATTTAGAATTGTGCTTTGTTTTTTTATTATGCGTGTAATTGGGGGCGTAATTAGTAGTTTTGATAGTGTAGGACCAAATAGTAAATATACCATGTAAATAGGTATAAATACAATGTACACTATCAAAATGATATACAAGTTCATTTTGAGAAAACCACGAGCATTGAATTCATATTTTAAACGAGAGAGAATACGATCGAGAATCTCGGAAATCTAACAACCTCTCTCAAGATCTTCAACGCGGAAATTCGACCGAACGTAATTCGTAAGATTTCTTATTCGAATACCGAGAATTCATGCTTAGATTGCTTGTTGATTGGTGAATTAGGACCTAACAATTGGTATCAGAGCCGATCGTGATTGATTTTGGATTGAATTCGCAATTTTAAGATCAAAATAATTTTTCCAGATTTTTCGATCGAAAAACTTGCATGACTTGTATTTTGATCAATATGCTTAATGTGCGCGAATTTTGTTGATGATCTTGCTGATTAAGTGATAGATTTTATGTTAGGAATGATTTACGTACTGATTTGAATCGCTTAGAACGTCATATTAATTAAGATTTTCGATTTAGATCGATAGTTGCGTTTGCGATTAAGTTTTGATTTCGATTTGATTTTCGTAATATTTGATATATTTTGCTGTAAAACGTGGTTAATCTTGAGTTTGCTCATATTAAGAACGAAGAAACGAGTGATTATCCAGAATTTCATCACCTAACTTGAACATCTCGGTTGAATTTGGAAATTTCACTGTTACATTGAACTTTGCTGTTCTTCGATCGGATTTTCGATCGAATAACTTGGCTCGAAATTAATTTTCGAATAAGTTTGCAGCCGAGAAATTTTTCGATGACTGACACTGTTCTCGTGTGTTTTACTCAAATATAAGACTTGAAAAACATTATTTCGATAATTAGTTTTTCGATTCATATATAAATATCTATTTCGAGCGTAATAAAGCGTATTTTTTTCGACGGATAAACCCTAAAACCCTAAAACCCCTAAAACCCTAAACCCCCTAAACCCTAAAATTGTTTTCGCTAAATAAATATCTAATTTTGACTTGGAAAACTTGTAATAGTAAAACAAGTTTTCGATCTCAAGATTTTCGATCATCTAAATTTTCGAATAAAAATTTAGCGAAAACATATTTCTATCGAATAATTCACACTTGAAAAACTTTGAGTCAAACTTAACAAAATTTTTCGATCACTATTAATTTTTCGATTACAAATTTTTCGATAGAAGTTTTTGAGATCAACAAATTATTCGACTAACTATTTTTCGACAGGATATCTACTCTGCAAAACTCTTACGTTCGAAAAATAATTTTCGATAAATACAACGAAAAACTTATACAATCGAAAATCTTTTTCGATCATAGGTTCGAATTTTTTTTAATCAAAAACTTTATTGTTCGAAAAACTTTCGGTCACTGCTAAAAAATACACACATTTTACACTATTTTGAAAGAAATCAAATTTCGTAATTTTCAAAACTTACGAAAAATATTTGTCTCCGAGTTATCTTCTACGATACTCAAAAATTTCGATCTTAAAATCTAAATTTTGTAGTATCAATTCTCATATCAAATATTTTTCGAAATCAAAATAATTTCTCTTTAACAACCGAAAAATAGGTACGAAAGGGAAATTGTTTTAAGTACGAATCAAATATTACTAACGAAGTTTGTCACTTGTGAAGCACTTTTCATTACAATTCCAAACTTTCACGAAGATCCAACCAATCAACTACAAATGGATGCTTACTCGCTCGGAAACGACGTCCGCCCTCCAATTCTACGAAGAGGCGAATACACCGTATGGAGAAGCCAATTCATGAACTTCTTGCAAACAAAAGAGCAAGCTACAAATCTGATAGCTTCTCTTCATTAAGGTCACGCTCAATTTCGGCTCATCCAAGAAGGTGATGCCACCAATAATCCTCCCATACCCGCCTCACGAAGACTCAAAATTCCTAGTGAATACACCGAGGGGGAGCGATTAAGAGCAAAAGCAGATTTAGGAGCCAAAACTTTCCTAATGCAAGGTAATTCCTAACGACATCTATATGGAAATAGATAGTCTATCTAGTGCAAAAGCTATGTGGGACGAGCTCCACAAGATGATGCAACGAACCGAAGTTGGAGTCAAGGCCAAGAAAGCAAATATTCTAACCGCTTACGACTCATTCAAAGCCAAGGCAGAGGAAACCGTTTATGAACTCTATCTGTTGGGAAAGGTACCCGGTTTGTACCCGAGATGCAACGCCTCGGGATACGGTGCGGAATAAAATTTTTTCCGGGTTCCTTCTGCTGTGTCCCGATCGAGTGAGAGCCATGGTATTTGTCAAACTCACTAAACTCGATACTATGATAAAATGACACGAGGCAAATTACCAAACTACCCTCCATGTCTATCATGAGTTAGTTTAATACCTTGGCCAAGGATTTTGTAATTTCCCGTCGTCATTCTCATAGGACACTTGTCTCGATTACTTGCGAGACTGTGAATCCGTACTCGGCGGTCTAAGCCCGGCAATCACAAATATCCATCAAGACCGCATCTGTCCCGCTGACCCATGCAATAGCAAATCGGATCTAGCGAAACCAGTGATAGACAAGACTTCAAAGTCAACTCCGTCAAGACCCCTTTCGGTCTAAGGTTCCAGCAGACTACTATAGTTTTTGTCGTCGATCATTGACACTCCTTGAGTAATAAGCCATGTTTGATCGTACGACCTGCAAGTCAGTGTCCATGAAACGATTCAATCCCTTGATTCGACTCGTATCACAAGTCATGACTTTCGCTTCCAAGCGGTATATCGGCACACGATAAGTCATCTACAAATAAGCCATGATTGCTTTTCCAGCACCCAACTGAAACCTAAGGCTTATGGACATTTTATGTTCGAGGTTAAGAGTCCACTGGTGCCTTCCTCTCTCGTACCCATCGAGAACAGTGACTCAACTCGACACATTTGGATTTATTCATTTATTGCTTTACCCGATGCTAAGTAAAGAACTCATATAACCAATAAACGAATAATGCCTTTATTAATACGCAAAACAATGTTTGGTTACATTGACAATCGAATGATAAATAAGCTAATGCCCTATACATATCCAATCCTCGTATAGCATTCGAGGGCATATCCCTAACAATCTCCCACTTGCACTCAATGCCATGCGCTGTTGTATCTAATACCCATCTTCTCGAGATGTTTGTTCAGCACTGCGTGAGATAAAGGCTTGGTGAATGGGTCGGCCACGTTGTCCGCAGTCGCAATCTTCTGGACGGCTATGTAGCCACTCTCAACGAATCCACGTAACACGTGGTATTTTCTTTCTATGTGTTTGGATTTACTGTGAGATCTTGGTTCATTCGCTTGCGCGATTGCACCACTATTGTCGCACCACAGTGGCAGTGGTTTTTGGGCAATCGGAACCACTTGCAGTTCTTCCAAGAACTTTCTCATCCAAACTCCTTCTTTAGCTGCCTCTGAGGCGGCTATGTACTCAGCCTCGCAGGTGGAATCAGCAGTTGTGCTCTGCTTGGAACTTTTCCAAGATACTGCTCCACCGTTGAGTGTAAAATCGAAACCTGAAGTGGATTTTCGGTCGTCCACGTCTGACTGGAAATCCGAATCCGTATATCCTTCCACTTTTAATTATCCATTTCCATAGACCAGCATCATATCCTTTGTTCTTCTAAGATACTTGAGGATATTCTTGACTGTTGTCCAGTGTTCTTTACCCGGGTTGGCTTGAAATCGACTGAGTACGCTCACAGCGTATGCTATGTCCGGTCGCGTGCAAAGCATCGCGTACATCAAGCTACCCACTGCGGATGCATAGGGGATTCCATTCATCTCTTTTCTATCTGCCTCACTTTGAGGACACATAGGTTTGGAGAGATGTATCACATGCCCCATAGGTAAGAATCCTTTCTTAGAATTGTCCATGTTATATCGTTTCAGGACCCTTTCTAAGTATAGGGTTTGGGAGAGCCCTAACATCTTATTCGTCCTATCCCTATAGACACGAATTCCTAGGATGTAGGTCGCTTCTCCCAAGTCTTTCATGGAGAATTCGGTCGAAAGCCATGCTTTCACCATCGAGAGCATCCCAATATCGTTTCCTATCAAAAGGATGTCATCGACGTACAATACGAGGAACGATATCTTGCTCCCACTGCTTTTTCTGCAGACGCATGGTTCATCTTCGTTCTTTATGAATCTGTAGCTCTCAACTACTTCATCAAACCGAAGATTCCAGCTCCTAGAGGCTTGTTTAAGTCCGTAAATTGACTTATTCAATTTGCATACTTTATGAGCATCCTTTTGTGATGTAAAACCCTTTGGCTGTTCCATATATATTTCCTCATTGAGGTATCCATTTAGGAACGCGGTTTTCACATCCATCTGCCAGATCTCATAATCGTTATACGCTGCATCGCAAGTAATATCCGAATGGATTTCATCATCGCAACGGGCGAAAAGGTTTCCTCATAGTCAATTCCTTCTTTTTGACTATAATCTTTCGCTACAAGCCTAGCTTTGTATGTTTCCACCAGTCCGTCTGATCCAATCTTTTTCTTGAAGATCCACTTACACCCAATGGGTCTAAAACCATCGGGGAGATCAACAAGTGTCCAGACCTGATTTTCGTGCATTGAATCCATTTCGACTTGCATAGCTTCAAGCCATCTTACGGAGTCTATATCCGTCATTGCCTGGTCATAGGTAGCGGGGTCGTCCCCGACGTTACCCCCCGTCGCAGCATCCCCGTGCTCGACGTCTACCATTTCATATCTCTCAGGCTGGCGAGATACTCTACCAGACCTGCGCAACTCTGATTGCGTCTTGACTGCTCTACGGTGTCTTCTAACACTGGAGTTTGTGAAACCGTTTCTGTCGTTTCTCCAAGAGTTACTTCACGACCCACTCCACCTTCTCGAACGAACTCTTCTTCGAGAAAGTGAGCCTGAAGGGCTACAACGATTTTCTGATCGTCGTGGAAGTAAAATTGGTATCCCATGGAATCCTCAGGATACCCGACAAAACGTCCTTTCACAGCTCTCGATTCCAATTTTTTGTCTTGAGCTTTTTCACAAAAGCGGGGCAACCCCATATTCTTATGTGGTTCAAGCTCGGCTTTCTACCAGTCCATATTTCAAAGGGATCTGGTCGACAGAACTAGAAGGGATTCGGTTTAAAACGTGCGTTGCGGTTAATAACGCATGACCCCACAGCGACAGTGGCAGGTCTGTGTAACTTAGCATTGATCGAACCTTGTCCAACAGCGTTCGATTTCTGCGTTCGGACACACCATTTAATTGTGGTGTTCCCGGCGGTGTCATCTGTGAAATGATCCCGTTCTCTTTCAAGAACTCGTCAAACTCGAGACTCATGTACTCGCCACCTCGATCAGATCGAATGGCCTTTATATGATTCCCAGTTTGTTTTTCTACTAAAGCCTTATATTCTTGAACTTATCAAGGGCTTCAGACTTGTATCTCATAAGATATACCTTCCCAAATCTTGAATATCGTCGGTGAAGGAAATAAAGTAGTGGAAATTACGTCGAGCCGCTTCCCCGAATGGCCCACAAACGTTGTATGAATCAAAGTGAGAAGTTCTGTGGCTTTTTGGGAAGTCCCGGTAAAGGGAGACTTAGTCATCTTTCCAAGGATACACGATTCGCAAGTCGGATAAGGGTCCGAACCCAACAGCTTAATCATGCCATTTTTCTCCAACTCACGAATTGTTTTTTGATCTCCTGCATGACCAAGTCGAAGATGCCACAATTGTCTCATATTGGTCTCTAATTTTCGTTTGTTGGTAATTGTGTTCACAGATTCAGTTTTATCTTTGACATTTAGATAATATAATCCGTTAAGTAAAGTTGCACTTCCGATGCATTTATTTCCAAAATAAATATCGCAAATATTATTACTAAAGCGGAACTCATATCCGTTTCCGCTCAAAACGGGAATAGAAATAATATTCTTAAGCCCTCTGGGCAATGCTAAACAATCAGAAAGCAATAACTTATGTCTACTAGATAAAACAAGAGTTCTTGATCCAATGTGGGTCGCCGGCACACTATGTCCGCTTCCTACGTTGATCATGACCTCTCGATCCGCCAACCTCCTACTTCGTTCCAGACCCTGGTTTGAAACACAAATGTGAGCGCTAGCTCCTGAGTCTAGGATCCATGAAGTGGAGTACACAGTCATAGAACAATTAGTTTCTAAAACATAAAGTTCTTTACCTGAGGCGGCTAGCTTCGGGCAATCGCGCTTCCAATGGCCGAGCTCATTGCAGTGAAGGCATTTGTCCGTGGGCTTGGCGCCTTTAGATACGTTTTTCTTGGCCTTGCCTTTTGAAACTCCTCCCTTGGGCTTAATGGGTTGTCGACTTTTTCTTTCTAATCGACTTCCGAGTCTTATAAGTCGCAACAAGAGCCACTTCCTTTCCCTTTATCTTTTTCATCTGAGTTTGGGCCGTTGACAACTGGTTCATCAACTCAGTTAATGTCATCTCGACCCTATTCAGATTATAATTCACAATGAAGGGATTAAAGGAAGCCGGCAGTGACTGGAGCACGAGATCGTTTTGGACTCATTGTCCATGAGGAAGTCGAGTGCATCGAGTCTCTCGATCAAACCGATCATTTCAGCACATGTTCTCTAACGTCGCTGCCCTCATCCATTTTGCAATGAAACAGTTGCTCTGTCAAAGAGTAGCGAGAGCTCCTTCAAATGAAGCAAAATGGCGCCCACTTCCATTTCCGAGTGGCTTCGCTGCAACTCATTGCTCATGGATAGGAGTATATAGCCCTTGACCTTTGGCTCGTCTATTTGCCACTTGACATACGCAGCCCGTCGTCGTCACTCGCATCAGTCCTGGGACTTGCGGTGTAGGGGAATCGAGGACATAAGTCAAAACTCCATACCTAGAACTATCCTGAGGTTACGGAGCCAGTCCACGTAGTTTGGTCCTACCAAACGGTTCTTTTCAAGCAGCATGTTTAAAAGATTCGTCATAGTAACTAGAAAGAAAATAACTCTGCAGAAGATAAAGATCACATAGTTAGGTTTATTCTATCATTCATCAAGCGCAAACACGGACTTTTCGTTTCGCTTGACTCCCACTATTTTTCTCGAAAATTCTATTCTCCCGATTTAAGAATTTCGGAAACTTGGTTGAGTAGTTTCATAGTGGAGTTGAGGTCCCCGACTCGATTAGACATGCCTCAGCCTTTAACGCAATATTTGGCCTGCCTAATCGATCGAAGTCGAGTTTCACTCGAACCCATCCTATGAGTATTTCAACTATCTTTGTCTTAGTCAGTAACCCTCACGGCTAACCCTGCATTTTGGGTATAACTGTCTAAGTGCAACCTAATCAACTTATGTTCTAACCGCACATTTGAATTTTGCCTTGCTGCCTTACGCTTCGTGGGGCGGAATATGCTATGGTGAGCGTCGTCAAACAAATCCGAAACGCTAATGTTAGGCTTGATGTACGGCGCCAACTTACTCGGAACAAACCGTACAAACTCCCTAACACCAGACATCACAAGCATGATAGAAGACAGGAACCCAATTCCTTTTCTCACTTAGTATTTATCAAACGGGAGAAAAAACCTTTTTCACATAAGAGCACATAAAGCATGCATATCATTTCACAAATCGACACGCACGTAAGCAATAAATAAACCCTAGGAAAATAAACTACAAGGCAACACGAACGGGTTATTTATATTCTAGCCCTATTACGTGAATTATGTGTATGTGGCTTCAAAAAATCATCGGTTCTCCGTATGGGCTTTGAAGTCGACAATCGCCCTTCATCATTCGAACGGCCTCCAAGTCGTCGATCGTCCACCAAGTCATCTTCTCCCGGGGAGTCGTCAACCGTCGAACAACTTCGTGTATTCTAAACTAAGCCTAATCTAATAAAGACTTTGAAGTACAACACGGGGGATCATCAGTCCCAAACAACCCGTAAAACACAACTACAACCCGGGGGACGAGGCCCTTAACAAATAACTCGGAAAACCAAATAGAAATTCTAAACCCGTAAGTGTGCCTTAAATCATAACAATAACGAGCACGTTGACAATTTCATGAATTCTAACCGAAATCGACAATTTGGGCCTTAAATGGGCCAGGCCCGATAAAAAGGCCCGTTAGGGTTTTTGGGCGAAAAACCCTAGGCGGCCGTCGTGTCCCGGAGGCTGCAGTTTCGTGCGGGAACGCGGCTGTCCGCGCGCCGCTGGCGCTGCCGTCAGAGGTGGCACCACCATCGAACAGCGGTGTGCCGCTGCCCGAGGCAGCGGCGCGGTGGTTCGGGTCTTCGTTGCCCGAACCCACGGCAGCGGATACGCCGTCGCACGGCGCAGTTGCGCGTGTGGCTGTGCGGCTGTCTGCGTGTCGCAGCGTCTCGGCGGTGGTGCCTTGGACCCCGTCGAGCGGTATGGTGGTCGTGGGTTGGCAAGCGACGCATCGAGCAGCCCCACGCGCCTAGTGCGTTGGCTTTTCGATCGTCTCCCACGAGCCTCGTTTCGAGTTAATCATGTTATGATTCCGATCACGAGCCCTGGCTCTGATACCACTGTTGGGAAAGGTACCCGGTTTGTACCCGAGACGCAACGCCCCGGGATAGGTGCGGAATAAAATTTTTTCCGGGTTCCTTCGCAGCTCGGATCGAAAACTCTAATCACGTTGACACGTAACAGGGCGGGTCATACTCGTGAGAGATTACCTTTGAAGCGAGTGGCAGCTCCTCGTCGATTGCGTCGTCGGCCGCGGTCGTGTTGGGTATCGTCTAGATCGTCACGCCGACCTCGCAGTGTACCACGGTTTCGATTCTCCGAAGATGGCTTGCCTTAGAGAATTGATCCGTCGCTCGGGAGAGTGGTTTGCCTTTGTGTGTTCGTGTTTCGATTCTCGGGTCGAGAAATTTCGCGTCGATTCTCTTCCCGTGTCGTTTTCTT
Source organism: Linderniella brevidens (assembly GCA_004919715.1). NCBI lineage: Eukaryota > Viridiplantae > Streptophyta > Magnoliopsida > Lamiales > Linderniaceae > Linderniella > Linderniella brevidens. The sequence goes on from SWDC01000158.1 coordinate 2,966,258, forward strand.
TGACGAGGGTCTCACCCTTATTTATAGTAGGGGAGGACGAAATATTCAGCCCTAAACAAGGCTAAAATCTCGAAATATTTGTTCCTAAATATGAGAGATATTCCAAATATAAAATATAAATTCGAATTTTAATAAATAATATTCCAAATATTTTTATTACCATATTTGTAAATTACGAAAATACCCTTTAAGGCATTTTTCGAATTTCTCGGCTTAGGGTTGAATTCCAATTCTTCCCTCAAGTCTTTCTACGCACTTAGCCAAGCCTAAGTCTTAAAGTTAGTTTCATATGAAGTCCGACTTCGGTCCACTTAATGACCCCGAGGCTCAATAAGGCGTGGCATGACGACCCGAGGCCCGTTAAGGCCCAAAACACAATCTCTCCTTCTCAGTACCATTGATGATCCTTTTTAAGCCCGACTCTCTAGGTTCGACTCAATCGGCAAGGGAGGAATCCAAGAGTCCGGTAGGTGCCTAGCCAATCCCGCAGTACCGGACAGATTCCGACATGAGCACGAATTTCGAACTAGTCTCATTCCAGAACCTAACTATAGATTATAGTACTACGTACAAACCCTTCAGTTGTGTCCCGATCGAGTGAGAGCCATGGTATTTGTCAAACTCACTAAACTCGATACTATGATAAAATGACACGAGGCAAATTACCAAACTACCCTCCATGTCTAACATGAGTTAGTTTAATACCTTGGCCAAGGATTTTGTAATTTCCCGTCGTCATTCTCATAGGACACTTGTCTCGATTACTTGCGAGACTGTGAATCCGTACTCGGCGGTCTAAGCCCGGCAATCACAAATATCATCAAGACCGCATCTGTCCCGCTGACCCATGCAATAGCAAATCGGATCTAGCAAAACCAGTGATAGTCAAGACTTCAAAGTCAACTCCGTCAAAGCCTCTTTCGGTCTAAGGTTCAAGCAGACTACTATAGTTTTGTCGTCGATCATTGACACTCCTTGAGTAATAAGTCATGTTTGATCGTACGACCTGCGAGTCAGTGTCCATGAAATGGTTCAATCCCTTGATTCGAGTCGTATCACAAGTCATGACTTCCGCTTCCAAGCGGTATATTGGCACACGGTAAGTCATCTACAAATAAGCCATGATTGGTTTTCCAGCACCCAACTGAAACCTAAGGCTTATGGACATTTTACGTTCAAGGTTAAGAGTCGACTGGTGCCTTCCTCTCTCGTACCCATCGAGAAGTGACTCAACTCGACACATTTGGATTTATTCATTTATTGCTTTACCCGATGCTAAGTAAAGAACTCATATAACCAATAAACGAATAATGCCTTTATTAATACGCAAAACAATGTTTGATTACATTGACAATCGAATGATAAATAAGCTAATGCCCTATACATATCCAATCCTCGTATAGCATTCGAGGGCATATCCCTAACACTATCAACGCTATCTAACTCTTCTTAATGAGATGAGGAAGATAGATATCTTGAAGTCCAACATGAGGTTAACATCTGATTTCTTTCTTCTCTTCAACCGGAGTGGAAGAAAATAGCCATGCAAATCCGTCAAAATAAGAATTTGCACGAAATGGATATTCACGCCGTCTTTGATAATCTCGCCTAACACGAAGAAGATATCAGCGAGATACAAAAAGAACTTAAGGGCAAGCAGATCGACGATTCAATAGCTCTTATTTCTGAAAGAAAAACAAGTCGATCTCGCAAAGATAAAAGCATCAAGTTGCATAACGACCCGAGGCCCAATAAGGCGTGGCATAACGACCCGAGGCCCGTTAAGGCCCAAAACACAATCTCTCCTTCTCGGTACCATTGATGATCCTTTTTAAGCCCGAATCTCTAGGTTTGACTCAATCGGCAAGGGAGGAATCCAAGAGTCCGGTAGGTGCCTAGCCAATCCCGCAGTACCGGACAGATCCCGACTTGAGCACGAATTTCGAACTAGTCTCATTCCATAACCTAACTATAGATTATAGTACTACGTACAAACCCTTCAGTTGTGTCCCGATCGAGTGAGAGCTATGGTATTTGTCAAACTCACTAAACTCGATACTATGATAAAATGACACGAGGCAAATTACCAAACTACCCTCCATGTCTAACATGAGTTAGTTTAATACCTTGGCCAAGGATTTTGTAATTTCCCGTCGTCATTCTCATAGGACACTTGTCTCGATTACTTGCGAGACTTTGAATCCGTACTCGGCGGTCTAAGCCCGGCAATCATAAATATCCATCAAGACCGCATCTGTCCCGCTGACCCATGCAATAGCAAATAGGATCTAGCAAAACCAGTGATAGTCAAGACTTCAAAGTCAACTCCGTCAGCCCCTTTCGGTCTAAGGTTCAAGCAGACTACTATAGTTTTGTCGTCGATCATTGACACTCCTTGAGTAATAAGCCATGTTTGATCGTACGACCTACGAGTCAGTGTCCATGAAATGGTTCGACCCTTGATTCGACTCGTATCACAAGTCATGACTTCCGCTTCCAAGCGGTATATTGGCACACGGTAAGTCATCTACAAATAAGCCATGATTGGTTTTCCAGCACCCAACTGAAACCTAAGGCTTATGGACATTTTATGTTCGAGGTTAAGAGTCCACTGGTGCCTTCCTCTCTCGTACCCATCGAGAACAGTGACTCAACTCGACACATTTGGATTTATTCATTTATTGCTTTACCCGATGCTAAGTAAAGAACTCATATAACCAATAAACGAATAATGCCTTTATTAATACGCAAAACAATGTTTGGTTACATTGACAATCGAATGATAAATAAGCTAATGCCCATACATATCCAATCCTCGTATAGCATTCGAGGGCATATCCCTAACAATCTCCCACTTGCACTCAATGCCATGCGCTGTTGTATCTAATACCCATCTTCTCGAGATGTTTGTTCAGCACTGCCTGAGATAAAGGCTTGGTGAATGTGTCGGCCACGTTGTCCGCAGTCGCAGTCTTCTGGACGGCTATGTAGCCACTCTCAACGAATCCATGTAACACGTGGTATTTTCTTTATATGTGTTTGGATTTACTGTGAGATCTTGGTTCCTTCGCTTGCGCGATTGCACCACTATTGTCGCACCACAGTGGCAGTGGTTTTTGGGCAATCGGAACCACTTGCAGTTCTTCCATGAACTTTCTCATCCAAACTCCTTCTTTAGCTGCCTCTGAGGCGGCTATGTACTCAGCCTCGCAGGTGGAATCAGCAGTTGTGCTCTGCTTGGAACTTTTCCAAGATACTGCTCCACCGTTGAGTGTAAAGACGAAACCTGAAGTGGATTTTCGGTCGTCCACGTCTGACTGGAAATCCGAATCCGTATATCCTTCCACTTCTAATTCTCCATTCCATAGACCAGCATCATATCCTTTGTTCTTCTAAGATACTTGAGGATATTCTTGACTGTTGTCCAGTGTTCTTTACCCGGGTTGGCTTGAAATCGACTGACTACGCTCACAGCGTATGCTATGTCCGGTCGCGTGCAAAGCATCGCGTACATCAAGCTACCCACTGCGGATGCATAGGGGATTCCATTCATCTCTTTTCTATCTGCCTCACTTTGAGGACACATAGGTTTGGAGAGATGTATCCATGCCCCATAGGTAAGAACCCTTTCTTAGAATTGTCCATGTTATATCGTTTCAGGACCCTTTCTAAGTATAAGGCTTGGGAGAGCCCTAACATCTTATTCGTTCTATCCCTATAGACACGAATTCCTAGGATGTATGTCGCTTCTCCCAAGTCTTTCATGGAGAATTCGGTCGAAAGCCATGCTTTCACCATCGAGAGCATCCCAATATCGTTTCCTATCAAAAGGATGTCATCGACGTACAATACGAGGAACGATATCTTGCTCCCATTGCTTTTTCTGTACACGCATGGTTCATCTTCGTTCTTTATGAATCTGTAGCTCTCAACTACTTCATCAAACCGAAGATTCCAGCTCCTAGAGGCTTGTTTAAGTCCGTAAATTGACTTATTCAATTTGCATACTTTATGAGCATCCTTTTGTGATGTAAAACCCTTTGGCTGTTCCATATATATTTCCTCCTTGAGGTATCCATTTAGGAACGCGGTTTTCACATCCATCTGTCAGATCTCATAATCGTTATACGCTGCATCGCAAGTAATATCCGAATGGACTTCATCATCGCAACGGGCGAAAAGGTTTCCTCATAGTCAATTCCGTCTTTTTGACTATAACCTTTCGCTACAAGCCTAGCTTTGTATGTTTCCACCAGTCCGTCTGATCCAATCTTTTTCTTGAAGATCCACTTACACCCAATGGGTCTAAAACCATCGGGGAGATCAACAAGTGTCCATACCTGATTTTCGTGCATTGAATCCATTTCGACTTGCATAGCTTCAAGCCATCTTACGGAGTCTATATCCGTCATTGCCTGGTCATAGGTAGCGGGGTCGTCCCCGACGTTACCCCCCGTCGCAGCATCCCCGTGTTCGACGTGTACCATTCCATATCTCTCAGGCTGGCAAATACTCTACCAGACCTGCGCAACTCTGATTGCGTCTTGGACTGCTCTACGGTGTCTTCTAACACTGGAGTTTGTGAAACGTTTCGTCGTTTTCCAAGAGTTACTTCACGACCCACTCCACCTTCTCGAACGAACTCTTCTTCGAGAAAGTGAGCCTGAAGGGCTACAACGATTTTCTGATCGTCGTGGAAGTAAAATTGGTATCCCATGGAATCCTCAGGATACCCGACAAAACGTCTTTCACAACTCTCGATTCCAATTTTTCTGTCTTGAGCTTTTTCACAAAAGCGGGGCAACCCCATATTCTTATGTGGTTCAAGCTCGGCTTTCTACCAGTCCATATTTCATAAGGGATCTGGTCGACAGAACTAGAAGGGATTCGGTTTAAAACGTGCGTTGCGGTTAATAACGCATGACCCCACAGCGACAGTGGCAGGTCTGTGTAACTTAGCATTGATCGAACCTTGTCCAACAGCGTTCGATTTCTGCGTTCGGACACACCATTTAATTGTGGTGTTCCCGGCGGTGTCATATGTGAAATGATCCCGTTCTCTTTCAAGAACTCGTCAAACTCGAGACTCATGTACTCGCCACCTCGATCAGATTGAATGGCCTTTATATGATTCCCAGTTTGCTTTTCTACTAAAGTCTTATATTCGTTGAACTTATCAAGGGCTTCAGACTTGTATCTCATAAGATATACCTTCCAAATCTTGAATGATCGTCGGTGAAGGTAATAAAGTAGTGGAAATTACCTCGAGCCGCTTCCCCGAATGGCCCACAAACGTTTGTATGAATCAAAGTGAGAAGTTTTGTGGCTTTTTGGAAAGTCCCGGTAAAGGGAGACTTAGTCATCTTTCCAAGGATACACGATTCGCAAGTCGGATAAGGGTCCGAACCCAACGGCTTAATCATGCCATTTTCTCCAACTCACGAATTGTTTTTTGATCTCCTGCATGACCAAGTCGAAGATGCCACAATTTGTTCATATTGGTCTCTAATTTTCGTTTGTTGGTAATTGTGTTCACAGATTCAGTTTTATCTTTGACATTTAGATAATATAATCCGTTAAGTAAAGTTGCACTTCCGACGCATTTATTTCCAAAATAAATATCGCAAATATTATTACTAAAGCGGAACTCATATCCGTTTCCGCTCAAAACGGGAATAGAAATAATATTCTTAAGCCCTCTGGGCAATGCTAAACAATCAGAAAGCAATAACTTATGTCTACTATATAAAACAAGAGTTCTTGATCCAATGTGGGTCGCCGGCACACTATGCCCGCTTCCTACGTTGATCATGACCTCTCGATCCGCCAACCTCCTACTTCGTTCCAGACCCTGGTTTGAAACACAAATGTGAGCGCTAGCTCCTGAGTCTAGGATCCATGAAGTGGAGTACACAGTCATAGAACAATTAGTTTCTAAAACATAAAGTTTTTACCTGAGGCGGCTAGCTTCGGGCAATCGCAATTCCAATGGCCGAGCTCATTGCAGTGAAGGCATTTGTCCGTGGGCTTGACGCCTTTAGATACGTTTTTCTTGGCCTTGCCTTTTGAAACTCCTCCCTTGGGCTTAATGGGTTTGTCTGACTTTTTCTTTCTAATCGACTTCCGAGTCTTATAAGTCGCAACAAGAGCCACTTCCTTTCCCTTTATCTTTTTCATCTGAGTTTGGGCCGTTGACAACTGGTTCATCAACTCAGTTAATGTCATCTCGACCCTATTCAGGTTATAATTCACAATGAAGGGATTAAAGGAAGCCGGCAGTGACTGGAGCACGAGATCGTTTTGGACCTCATTGTCCATGAGGAAGTCGAGTGCATCGAGTCTCTCGATCAAACCGATCATTTCAGCACATGTTCTCTAACGTCGCTGCCCTCATCCATTTTGCAATGAAACAGTTGCTCTGTCAAAGAGTAGCGTTCACCAAAGAGCTCCTTCAAATGAAGCAAAATGGCGCCCACTTCCATTTCCGAGTGGCTTCGCTGCAACTCATTGCTCATGGATAGGAGTATATAGCCCTTGACCTTTGGCTCGTCTATTTGCCACTTGACATACGCAGCCCGGTCGTCGTCACTCGCATCAGTCCTGGGACTTGCGGTGTAGGGGAATCGAGGACATAAGTCAAAACTCATACCTAGAACTATCCTGAGGTTACGGAGCCAGTCCACGTAGTTTGGTCCTACCAAACGGTTCTTTTCATGCACATGTTTAAAAGATTCGTCATAGTAACTAGAAAGAAAATAACTTGCAGAAGATAAAGATCACATAGTTAGGTTTATTCTATCATTCATCAAGCGCAAACACGGACTTTTCGTTTCGCTTGACTCCCACTATTTTTCTCGAAAATTCTATTCTCCCGATTTAAGAATTTCGGAAACTTCGTTGAGTAGTTTCATAGTGGAGTTGAGGTCCCCGACTCGATTAGACATGCCTCAGCCTTTAACGCAATATTTGGCCTGCCTAATCGATCGAAGTCGAGTTTCACTCGAACCCATTCTATGAGTATTTCAACTATCATTGTCTTAGTCAGTGACCCTCACGGCTAACCCTGCATTTTGGGTATAACTGTCTAAGTGCAACCTAATCAACTTATGTTCTAACCGCACATTTGAATTCCGTCATGCTGCCTTACGCTTCGTGGGGCGGAATATGCTATGGTGAGCGTCGTCAAACGAACCCGAAACGCTAATGTTAGGCTTGATGTACGGCGCCAACTTACTCGGAACAAACCGTACAAACTCCCTAACACCAGACATCACAGCATGATAGAAGACAGGAACCCAATTCCTTTTCTCACTTAGTATTTATCAAACGGGAGAAAAAACCTTTTTCACATAAGAGCACATAAAGCATGCATATCATTTCACAAATCGACACGCACGTAAGCAATAAATAAACCCTAGGAAAATAAACTACAAGGCAACACGAACGGGTTATTTATATTCTAGCCCTATTACGTGAATTATGTGTATGTGGCTTCAAAAAATCATCGGTTCTCCGTATGGGCTTTGAAGTCGACAATCGCCCTTCATCATTCGAACGGCCTCCAAGTCGTCGATCGTCCACCAAGTCATCTTCTCCCGGGGAGTCGTCAACCGTCGAACACTTCGTGTATTCTAAACTAAGCCTAATCTAATAAAGACTTTGAAGTACAACACGGGGGGATCATCAGTCCCAAACAACCCGTAAAAGACAACTACAACCCGGGAGGACGAGGCCCTTAACAAATAACTCGGAAAACCAAATAGAAATTCTAAACCCGTAAGTGTGCCTTAAATCATAACCATAACGAGCACGTTGACAATTTCACGAATTCTAACCGAAATCGACAATTTGGGCCTTAAATGGGCCAGGCCCGATAAAAAGGCCCGTTAGGGTTTTTGGGCGAATAACCCTAGGCGGCCGTCGTGTCCCGGAGGCTGCAGTTTCGTGCGGGAACGCGGCTGTCCGCGCCCGCTGGCGCTGCCGTCAGAGGTGGCACCACCATCGAACAGCGGTGTGCCGCTGCCCGAGGCAGCGGCGCGGTGGTTCGGGTCTTCGTTGCCCGAACCCACGGCAGCGGATACGCCGTCGCACGGCGCGGTTGCGCGTGCGGCTGTGCGGCTGTCTGCGTGTCGCAGCGTCTCGGCGGTGGTGCCTTGGACCCCGTCGAGCGGTATGGTGGTCGTGGGTTGGCAAGCGACGCATCGAGCAGCCCCACGCGCCTAGTGCGTTGGCTTTTCGATCGTCTCCCACGAGCCTCGTTTCGATTTAATCCTGTTATGATTCCGATCACGAGCCCTGGCTCTGATACCACTGTTGGGAATGGTACCCGGTTTGTACCCGAGACGCAACGCCCCGGGATACGGTGCGGAATAAAATTTTTTCCGGGTTCCTTCGCAGCTCGGATCGAAAACTCTAATCACGTTGACACGTAACAGGGCGGGTCATACTCGTGAGAGATTACCTTTGAAGCGAGTGGCAGCTCCTCTTCGATTGCGTCGTCGGCCGCGGTCGTGTTGGGTATCGTCTAGATCGTCACGCCGACCTCGCAGTGTACCACGGTTTTGATTCTCCGAAGATGGCTTGCCTTAGAGAATTGATCCGTCGCTCGGGAGAGTGGTTTGCCTTTGTGTGTTCGTGTTTCGATTCTCTGGTCGAGAAATTTCGCGTCGATTCTCTTCCCGTGTCGCTTTCTTTGACGAGGGTCTCACCCTTATTTATAGTAGGGGAGGACGAAATATTCAGCCATAAACAAGGCTAAAATCTCGAAATATTTGTTCCTAAATATGAGAGATATTCCAAATATAAAATATAAATTCGAATTTTAATAAATAATATTCCAAATATTTTTATTACCATATTTGTAAATTACGAAAATACCCTTTAAGGCATTTTTCGAATTTCTCGGCTTAGGGTTGAATTCCAATTCTTCCCTCAAGTCTTTCTACGCACTTAGCCAAGCCTAAGTCTTAAAGTTAGTTTCATATGAAGTCTGACTTCGGTCCACTTAATGACCCCGAGGCCCAATAAGGCGTGGCATACCGACCCGAGGCCCGTTAAGGCCCAAAACACAATCTCTCCTTCTCGGTACCATTGATGATCCTTTTTAAGCCCGACTCTCTAGGTTCGACTCAATCGGCAAGGGAGGAATCCAAGAGTCCGGTAGGTGCCTAGCCAATCCCGCAGTACCGGACAGATCCCGACTTGAGCACGAATTTCGAACTAGTCTCATTCCAGAACCTAACTATAGATTCTAGTACTACGTACAAACCCTTCAGTTGTGTCCCGATCGAGTGAGAGCCATGGTATTTGTCAAACTCACTAAACTCGATACTATGATAAAATGACACGAGGCAAATTACCAAACTACCCTCCATGTCTAACATGAGTTAGTTTAATACCTTGGCCAAGGATTTTGTAATTTCCCGTCGTCATTCTCATAGGACACTTGTCTCGATTACTTGCGAGACTGTGAATCCGTACTCGGCGGTCTAAGCCCGGCAATCACAAATATCCATCAAGACCGCATCTGTCCCGCTGACCCATGCAATAGCAAATCGGATCTAGCAAAACCAGTGATAGTCAAGACTTCAAAGTCAACTCCGTCAAAGCCTCTTTCGGTCTAAGGTTCAAGCAGACTACTATAGTTTTGTCGTCGATCATTGACACTCCTTGAGTAATAAGTCATGTTTGATCGTACGACCTGCGAGTCAGTGTCCATGAAATGGTTCAATCCCTTGATTCGAGTCGTATCACAAGTCATGACTTCCGCTTCCAAGCGGTATATTGGCACACGGTAAGTCATCTACAAATAAGCCATGATTGGTTTTCCAGCACCCAACTGAAACCTAAGGCTTATGGACATTTTACGTTCAAGGTTAAGAGTCGACTGGTGCCTTCCTCTCTCGTACCCATCGAGAAGTGACTCAACTCGACACATTTGGATTTATTCATTTATTGCTTTACCCGATGCTAAGTAAAGAACTCATATAACCAATAAACGAATAATGCCTTTATTAATACGCAAAACAATGTTTGATTACATTGACAATCGAATGATAAATAAGCTAATGCCCTATACATATCCAATCCTCGTATAGCATTCGAGGGCATATCCCTAACACTATCAACGCTATCTAACTCTTCTTAATGAGATGAGGAAGATAGATATCTTGAAGACCAACATGGAGGTTAACATCTGATTTCTTTCTTCTCTTCAACCGGAGTGGAAGAAAATATCCATGCAAATCCGTCAAAATAAGAATTTCCACGAAATGGATATTCACGCCGTCTTTGATAATCTCGCCCAACACGAAGAAGATATCAGCGAGATACAAAAAGAACTTAAGGGCAAGCAGATCGACGATTCAATAGCTCTTGTTTCTGAAAGAAAAACAAGTCGATCTCGCAAAGATAAAAGCATCAAGTTGCCAAGTTCTTCAGAAGATGAAGACGAATCTGAATCGGACTCCGAACCCGATATGAAGGAGTTCAAGAAACAGTTGGCTCTCATTTCGAAAATGATGAACAAAAAGTTTTACAAAAAGAAATCCTCTTCCTCGGAAAATAGACTTAGGACATCAAGCTCCAAGCACAAGGAAAGACCGGCAAAGTCTTCAGAATTTAAAAACGCCAAAGAACCGCAAAAGTGCTATAATTGTGGTAAGTTAAGGCACTTCGCCAGAGAATGCAAACTTCCCAAGAAGAAGGACACCAACTACTACTCCAAAAAGTTCCAACTCACTAAACAAAAAGAGGCTGGAGTAGCACTGATGGCCGAACAAGAGCATTGGCTGGAAGACACCACAGATTCTGACGATGAAAATCTCGCTCTCATGGCATACCTCGAAGACGCCTCAAATAATGACTCTTCAAGAAGTCCTGACGACGACGACGATAAAGCATCCTCTTCATCACAAGAGGTAACAATGTCTCATTCCACATTATTAAACATGTTAGAATCGTTACAGATTAAATATTCTAACATGAAAAATGAGCGGAAACGATCAAAGGAATTAGAAGAGAGACTAGCTCTTACCAAAAGCAATTTTCAAAAGCATTTAGATAAGAAAATTCATCTAGAAATTTCTTATCTAACGCTAAGGAAAAGATATATAGTCTTGAATTAACAATAGCTACCTCTGAGACAAAATTCAATGAACCTAATACGATTCTTATCGATTGTCAGAGAGACATAGAAATTTCTAAAAATAATTTCAAAGAAATCTTTGACGAACGTAAGAAACTTTATTCACGAATCAAAACTTTAGATTATCTTCTAACAAAACGGGGTCAAACGGATCAAACTATCTTTCTAAATCAACCTCTTGATATAGAATTTTATAATCCTAAAGAAGGCTTAGGTTTTAACAATCCCTGTAACTTGAAAAAGATCAATGTTAAACAATTATATGATATCAAGTACATGGGATTAGGATTAACTTCTCTAATGGCCTTTACTAATTCTTCAGAAATAAACGCCTTAGAAGAATCTAAACGAAAATCCACAAATAGGACTGACATTCCCTTTGACTACACCGACTTGAACAATAGTTACAAGACAATGGATCTCAACTTGTCTAGTGACTATAATTCATTATATCCCCTAGAAGATTTTTATAAAAACAAGGAAGAAAATAATTATCATTTTCAATATTCTATTTCTGTTATATACCTGCTATTATTAAGAAAATAGATGATTTAAACGCTTCCTAAAATACAGAAAGAGATAATTTCAAAGCTGAAAAGAATGAGCTTTTATAGGAGATTTTTAATCTCAAAACTTCCTCTATTTTAAAATCATGTCCTGATTTTACTTTGAAAGAAAAATAATTAATTAAGGACAAGATTACATCTAAGAAAACACCTTCCATTATTTTTCAAAATATTTTAAAAGAAGATAAATCTTCTTTTAAAATAGTAAAGGGAGGAAAGAATCCTTAAATGCTTCAAAAATAAAAAATAAAAAAAAGCTTTTTCTAACTCTTTTTCTACTCCATCCACAGGAATAGTAGAAAAAGAGGTGAAGCATGCAAAGGAAAGAGTGCCTATGATAGAATTTCAGAAGAAAAATGATAGAAATGTCTTATTTTCAAAATTTTCTTCTGTAACAAAAACTATGGACACTTGCAAGAAGACATCCGTTTCTAACTTTAATGATGTTGCTTCCCCTTATATATTAAAACCTATTAATTTGAAAGCACAAATTTTGAAATTGGCTCGACTTCAAAAATTACATACCATCATTCTAAGATAAATGCAAGTCTTAAGTCTCATAGGAAACAAGATTCGGCTCTTAAGAAAGCTTATAGCTCCATACATTCTTGTCCTCATCTAAGGTACCCAGTCCAAGTACATTCAGCTAAACACCTTAGGAGACTAACTAGAGAAACTTTTTCTCAAGCAATAAGACAAATCAGACATTTGCTCGTGCTGAAATTAACCTCTCATGTAAGGTTCAAACTCACTGGATTCCTAAAACACCACCTAGGCCAACACAAGCCCATAAGGCCGAGTTGCCTAAAAAAGTACCACTTAAATCAACTACTTCAAAGTTGGTTTGGGTACCTACGAATTCCAATAATTTAGGAACCAAGGATGACCAAACCTTACTTATCAAATCTGCTAATCCGAGAGGACCCATTCAAAAGTGGGTACCTAAATCTCTCTAATCTCTTTCTATGCAGATCCATCATGTGTGGTATTTAGATTCTGGTTGCTACACACACATGACGGGAAAGCAAGAACTGTTGAGCAACTACCAAGACCGTTATAACGGAAAAGTCCGATTTGGCAACAATGATTCAGCTCCAATACTCGGGTTTGGAGACATTCTACTGCCAAATCCGATGATTAAAGATGTCTCATATGTCCAAGGTCTTAAACACAACCTGTTCAACATAGGACAATTCTGCGACAAAGGATTTCAAGTGGTATTTCTAGGTGATCAGTGCAGAATTTTAAATAGTCAGAATCAAGAACTTCTAACAGGATCACGAAGATCAAATCTCTACACTATCAATCTGACAACAGTTCGACCTTCGACAGCTGTTTGCCTCATCTCACAGACTACAATCAAGAGGAACAGCTTATGGCATCAACGCTCGTCTCATCTGAATCACAAAGCTCTTCACAAACTCTTTGTTAATAAGTTGGTCAACGGTCTACCAACAATCTCTCCTCATTAAGAGCATCATTGTTCGGCTTGTCAAATGGGAAAAATGAAGCGAGCATCACACAAACTCAAGCAAGTTGCTTCTACATCTCGACCCTTGGAATTACTTCACATGGACCTTTGCGGAGGACCAATGCGTACACAAAGCATCAACGGGTGTAAATATGTGTTAGTAATTGTCGACGATTATTCTTGCTACACATGGACAAGATATCTCCGAACTAAAGACGAGACTGGAGACTTGATAATAAGCTTTGTGAATACAACTCAGAATTTCCTGCAAAAGAAAATCCAAGTAATCAGAACGGACAACATGACTGAATTCAAGAATCAGCGTCTCAACAACTTTTATCAATCATTTGAAATGATTCAACAATTCTCAGCCGCAAAAATGCCTCAACAAAATGGTGTCGTAGAAAGAAAAAACCGGACTTTAGTTGAAGCTGCAAGAACAATGTTCATATACTCTGGTCTCCCTCACTTTCTGTGGGCTGAAGCAGTGAGTACGGCATGTTTTACTCAAAATAGGACAATTATTCACAAACGCTTCGAAAAGACGTCATATGAGATAATTAATCAAAGAATCCCGAATATCTCATTCTTCAAAGTATTTGGTTGCAAGTGTTTTGTGGCCAACGATCGGGAGCATCGAAGCAAGTTCGATCCCAAAGCCTTTGAAGGCATTTTTGTCGGATATTCATCTACTTCCAAATCATATCGCGTCTACCTCAAGTCTTCTCGTACAATTCTTGAAAGCTACAAAGTCACCTTTCAAGAAATGACGGAATTGGCTTCTGAACAAAACAGTTCAGAACCCGAGCTTATAGGCGTGTTGGCACAAGGTCAACAACTTTCGACAACTTCTACCTCAAAGTCAAGAGAAGCAATTCCTGCCGACTTGGAAGATTTAGATTCACTGTTTGAACATTTTTATCGGAACGAGTCTCGAATGCCTGCTTCGTCCCATTCTATACCAAGCAATGCTCCTTCTCCCTCAATGGACGAAATTCAAATTGAGAATCCTAATCCTCAAACTCCAACAAATGTTAAGGATTCTCCTAATTATGGATCTTCATCTAGTGCTGCAGCCCCAACAAATGCGGATGAGGAAATTCCTTCCGATTCATCCTCCGAATTGAATTTCCCAACTACGAATGATCAGCCCATCAATTTAGGATGTCTCGATCTATAAACCAATGATGGATCAACTTCGGTTATTCCTCAGGAACGCAAATGGACTCGAGCTCATCCTATTGACCAAATCATCGGTGATCCTTCAAGTGGTTTACGCACTAGGACGTTCACTCAAAGCGGATTATTCACATGCTTCTTAAGCCAAAATGAACCAATTAAGGTAGCCGAAGCTCTTAAAGACTCGGATTGGTAATAGTAATGCAAGATGAACTCAACCAATTCGAGCGTCTACAAGTTTCGACGTTAGTTCCTCGACCACAAGGCAAAACAATAATTGGTACTAAATGGGTTTTCAAGAATAAGAAGAACGAAAACGGTGAAATTATCAGGAATAAAGCACGATTCGTAGCCAAGATACAATCAACAAGAATGAATTGATTACGACGAGACGTATGCTCCGGTAGCACGTATCGAAGCAATTCGACTATTTTTAGCATACGCGGCTCATAAAGACTTTAAAGTCTATCAAATGGATGTTAAAACCACCTTTCTCAAGGGCGTATTAAAAGAAGAAGTCTACGTCGCTCAACCCGATGGCTTCGTACACGAGAATCATCATGATCATGTCTATCGACTGGACAAAGCTCTCTATGGACTAAAACAAGTCCCTCGTGCTTGGTATGATGTCCTAAGCGAATTTTTAGTCAAGTCCAACATCATAAGAGGCACCATCAATACGACACTCTTCATCAAAAGACAAGGCAAAGACCTGATGATCGTTCAAGTTTACGTTGATGACATCATCTTCGGCTCAACAAATGAACGTCTCTGTCAGAAATTCGGTGAACTCATGAAAACAAAATTCGAGATGAGCTTAATGGGAGAACTCCAATTCTTTCTTGGACTACAAGTAAAGCAACTTGAAGAAGGAATCTTCATCAGTCAAACCAAATATATCCGAGATATTCTGAAGAGATTTAATCAAGACAAGAGCACACCGATGAACACTCCAATCTCAACAAATTGCAAATTGGATGCTGATCCGTCTGGCAAGGCAGTCAACATCACACTCTATCAGAGCATTATCGGATCTCTTCTCTACTTAACGTCTAGCCGCCCTGACATCATGTTTGCCACTTGTCTCTGTGCTCGTTTTCAAGCTGACCCAAAGGAGTCCCACATGCAAGCAGTCAAGCGAATT
Source organism: Linderniella brevidens (assembly GCA_004919715.1). Classification (NCBI taxonomy): domain Eukaryota; kingdom Viridiplantae; phylum Streptophyta; class Magnoliopsida; order Lamiales; family Linderniaceae; genus Linderniella; species Linderniella brevidens. The sequence goes on from SWDC01000158.1 coordinate 2,981,764, forward strand.
CTACGCTATCTAAAAGTCCCAACTTAGGTCTATGGTATCCAAAAAATACTGATTTTAGATTATATGGCTATACGGACGCTGATTATGCAGGTTGTCGAATGGACAGAAAAAACACGTCTGGCGGAGCACAATTTTTAGGCGAAAAGTTATTATGCTGGTCCTCAAAGAAACAAAATTGTGTGTCAACATCGACGGCCGAGGAGGAATACGTCGCGGCTGCCAGCTGTTGCTCTCAAATTCTATGGATGCAGACACAACTACGCGATTACGTGTTTGATTTTAATAACATTCCCATTTACAGTGATTCTCAAAGTGCTATAGCCATTACTTGCAATCCTTTTCATCAGTCATGCACGAAACATATAGATATTCGTTATCATTTTATAAAAGATCATGTAAAAAAAAAGCACTATAGATATGTATTTTGTCAAAACGGAGCTTCAACTTGCCGACTTATTCACTAAGGCATTGGATGAAAAACGATTCCAATTCCTTATTGCTAAGTTACGCATGTTGAATCTCAATCTTACTTGAAAAGTGTTTTACATGCTCTATTATGCTTCTATGTGATATTCTATGTGCTTCTTGATATTCATTGATTATCTTGCGTGACTCTATCCCAAATTTAATAGTATATAAATATAATAATAATAATAAAAATGGGGGATGACGATGATTTTGCCTATTTTGAATTGCTCACAAAAATATATCTTCGATATATATGCTTAGTTCTTTGTCTAAAAATTCACGTCACATTCTTTTATTCAAAGAGCTTCGTTTGTTTTACTAGACACAAAGTCACATCATATATGTGAGAATTTGAACCTCAAAGAATTTTTTCTTGAGTGTGTCACACTTCAAATGACTATTCTTTGGTTTGTACTTCGTAGCTTCATTCTTACTTGTGTGACTATGTTAGGTCATGATTCATCAATCAACAAGCAATCTAAGCAAGAATTCTAGGTATTCGAGTAAGAAATCTTACGGATTACGTTTGGTCGAATAACCACGTTGAAGATCTTGAGAGAGGTTGTTAGCTTTCCTAGTTCCTCGATCGTATTCTCTCTCTTTTTAAAATATGAATTCGATGCTTGTAATTTTCTGAATAATAAAACTTGTATTAATTTTGATAGTGTACATCATATTTTTACCTACATTCAAGGTATAATTGCTATTATGTCCTACACTATTAAAACTACGAATTACGCCCCTAATTACAAGGATAATGAAATATCAAAGCACAATTCTAATATTCTCTTCAATCTCCCCATTTGTGCTTGTGTTTGTTTCAGCTCCTTTTATCCATGTCAGGCGTAAAACGACTTCCGCAATCCCAATGCTGTTTCGTAACGTCGAACAACATTCCTCAGCTCCAATCTTTCATTTATGGCATCTAGAAGCTCGTTCAATAGTGGGGCCTCTTCATTACAAAGATCTTCGAAGATTGTCTCTTCGGTGATATCTCCCAATCTCTTCTGAATGTTCTTCCTCACTAACTTTAGCGTCCCGTCGCAGAACTTATGGACTTCTGACTTCATCATAGCCCTTGTCTTTCCAATGACTGGATTTAGATAGGTTATGGCGAGGCCAGGTTTCTTAAAGATGTAGTTCTCGGGAAAGTTGTTGAGTGGAAAGCCCTTCATGAGCGGAGATTCCATGTTGACCTTCTTCATGTTGTTCTCTATTGCAATTAAAATGTCGTGTGCGGTGTGATACTTGATCTGCCGCACCATGAATCTTTTCAGTCCCTCGAGTCCTTCATTCTTAATATATCTGAAATGTGTCTTGTACTTTCTCTTGTACATCTGGTACAATTGGTAGACCTCATCCGGTGGAAGGAATGGAGATAGCTTTCATCTATCTCTTCTCGAGTGTGGTTGCTGTCCGCTCGCTCAATGATGTAGATAGGGGTTGGGTATCTTCCGATCGTATGCGAGACTCCGATAAGTTGGAGAATCGGTAGTTTGTTCTTGAAATTTTCCTTCAGTTGATCAGCTGGAATGCCACTTCGATCGGGTCCGAGATAGTTGAGCATGAAGATATGCTCCATTTTCTTCCTATCTTCCCAGTGTGAGATGTCCCTTAGGTTAAGTTCATTGAGCTTCTTTATTTTGTTTGGAGCCCTCCAAATCTGCTTTCTTACGTCTTCAATGAGTGGGACTTCAATTCTAACGTTCTCCCATGGCGTCTCGATTCTAACTGTCCCTTTTGATAAACGGGGAGGAGAGTCGACTCTGAGCCTTATCATTTCGAGTAGCTCTGGGAGGGCAAAATTGTAGTTCTCGCCTTCTTGAAGTTCTTCTTCTTCAAGCAGCACCAAGTCCACTGAAGCTTGTTGTAAGAAGTATCTGACGTTGGAGAGTCGAGCTTGAGCAGCTTCCTCTGGTTCCCATTGCGTCATCCACTTCTCGTTTAGGATATAGTCATCTACGATCAGATGTGGATCGTATGCAACTGCTTATGGTTGGACTTAGGGGAGGTTTGAGGTCGGGATCGGATTTGGATTTGTAGGAGAGAGGGTTAGTGTTTGGGATATGGTGGGAGGTGTGGTTGTTTGTTGGCGGGTTTGAGATTGTGTGGTTGGTGGGTGCGAGGACGATCCTCCAGCTTCTTGAGTCTTTGTCTGTGCTTGACTCAATCCACGGCCGCTCCGTGTAGTTCGTTGTCGTTTCTCCCCCTCATGACGATCTGGATCATCGGGATCTTCATGTCTACGCTTGGTGCGGGAGCTTTCTTCTCGGCACCTTGTTTGTGCTGGCAGCTCTGGTTCATCTATCAACCTTTTGTAGAGACTCTCCTCAGCGGGAGATCTGGTCTCTAAGGCGAGGAGGCGGGAGATGAGTATATCGTGAAGCTGGGTGATCAGGATGGTGTAGGGATTGATAAGTGAGGGTGAGGGAGTTGGGTTGGTGAAGATTGGTTGTAGTGGGGTGTGTAGGGTGGTGGTAGGAAGTGGTGAGGATATGGGGGTGGTTTGTGTGTCGGTCGGAGCAGCTTCTGAGACTGGTGTTTTCCCGGTGTCTCTTCGGGAAGTCTCGAGAGCGTGGAGCATACAATCTATCATACGATCTTCTAGAGAAGATAGAGCTGTGGAGAGCACTTCTTGTAGTCTTTGCTCCGTCACGAACAGTGATGGAGTGGGGCTAGGGAGGCGCTCCACTGTCACAACATCGGAGTAGATTTCCGATGTGCCGCCTTGAGTAGGTCTTGATGTTCCGGAACGTCCAGGGACATCCGTTATCAACCCTGAAGTCACCACTTCAATGGGTTGGCCTATTGTTTGCTCCGAAGATATCGGGGGTCCAATAGGGCTTCCACCCAATCCTTGAGATGATACGATAGGTATCACCTCTATGGGTGTTGAGACAAATTCAATTTGAATCTGTTCGGTAGGCTGATCAGTTTGTGGTGGATGTATTGGCTCCGAAGCCGGTATGATTGAAGGCACTACAGACGAGGCCGAGAGTTGTTGTCGGCGAGGGCCCCTTCTTTGGAGTCTGTATGCTTCATCTGAATCGGTTGCATCAGGAGAGATATCTTGAGGAACACCTTTGGGCTCAATCTCATGAGTCGTGGCTTCGGGCTCCGTTGTTGCCACCAAAGATTTCCTTTGAGAAGGTGCCGGAGCTGGATTTAAGGCACGTACCATCGCCTCCATGATGGAGTTGTTCTAGCAGTAGTCCTGGTATGCCTCTTCAGTTGGATCAGCTAGTCGGAGCAGCTCCAATGGGATCAGCATTGGTTGGAGTGCTAGATCGGCGGCCTTCGGGTTGTGAAAAAATCGAAGGCATGCGGAGTGTATTTCGCAATTGGTGGTAGTCTCGGGATCTCAGGATTGATGTCCATGAAGTGCGAGATCAGTACCTGGAACCATCGTACATAAGGGAGAGATTTGGCCTTCGACTTGGTCTCCCTTTGACGCATCTGGTCCGCTAGATTGTTCCAAATCAGCTGGGCCACGTCATATCTTTTGGAAAAGATCACTCCGTGAAAAATGCGAAGGATGTTCCCGTTCGCCTTGTCGAAGCCGGAGTGTTTTGGGGAGAGGCATTTGTTGATGATGCCGAACAATGTCTTCCACGGATGGGGAATTCCGCTATTTTGAAAGTTCGCCAGTTTTGTTAGCGGAGGTTTGTATCCCATCCGGAGCATGTCTTCTACGATCTCTACATCCGTTGGAAGTTGATCATATTCGTCGTAGTGCGGGAGATCGAGTACCATGGCCATCAGATTTTTCGTCAGGGCGATATGTCTTGTGTTGATCATCGTCATATATTCCACGCTATCGCCGTTGACGAAACTCTTCATACTTCCCCAGAATTGCTAAAGATAGACCATTGGTACGGTGGACGTCATGGTCAAGGCTGGCCATAGAGGGTGTCCTTTGAGAATGGATATTATGAATTCATCTGGACATCGAAACGTCATAAGGTCCAGTTGGAAGTTGTTATCTTGGACTGTAATATAACTTTCAGAGGGGTAGATGTGAGGGTAGTTGAAAGTTGTCATATCTGCAAAAATAACATAAGGTTCATTAGTTGATAAATTTTCATATGCTAATATGCGGGAATAAGAATGAACTTAAGAAAAATTGGAATTGTTAAGGTTTAAATACGAATGACGTAGTGAAAAATTTGAAAAAAATTTTAAGTTTTTTTTTTCAGCGCGTTTTTATTCGAGTGACAATTTATTCGATCGTTATATTTTGCGATCGAATAAAATAGTGTCGAATAAAACAAATTTTTTCGCCGATGACTTTTACGATCGAATAAAATTTTATCGAAAACAAAAGTTTTTCGCTGATTGCGATCGAATAAAATGTTATCGAAAAACGTTCGCCGCGTAGTTTTGCGATCAAATAAGAATGGTCAAAAAACTTAAATTATTCGCCGCGTAGTTTTGCGATCGAATAAGAATGGTCGAAAAACTTAAGTTATTCGCCGCGTAGTTTTGCGATCGAATAAGAATGGTGGAAGAACTTAAGTTATTCGCCGCGTAGTTTTGCGATCGAATAAAAATATATCGAAAACACAAAGGTTTTCAGCACTGAGTTTTGCAGTCGAATAAAGTTCATCGATGACAGTGTTTGCGTTACAGACTTTTGCGATCGGAAAACTTCAAATCAAACTTTTAACGTTTAATGCGGAAATTTTGATTTCTTGGTAAAATCATGAGTTAATCTGGGTTCAGAACGTTCAGAAAACATTCGCGAATCCAAATATCATGATTTTAATCCAGCAAGTCGAGTTTAAACACTTTGATTTGAGGGTGGTCAATAAACCAGTTTTCGTCGAAAAAATATAAACAGGAACTTTCTTCCAATGTTTTTCGTGAAACTGCTTGTGAATCGGATGTTTTTGAACTGAAAATGATTCGGAACAAGTTTCTACCTTCGAAATCTGCAAGTTTAATCTAAAAAGTTCGAATATTACGTGATTTGGTTTCAATCGCCGAAGTTCGTTCGAAGAGTTCGTAGAAGTCGAAAAGTTTTACGATTGGAAATGCATAGCGTGTGAGAGAGTTTTTCGATCGATAAAGTGATATTAATACTTTACGATCGGGTAAAGTAAAAATTACATTGGGCCGTAAAAAAAATTATTTTGGGCTTTAGATAAATTCAGGTCTGAAATTTTTTTTATGAATTAACCCAAAAATAAATTGCATAATACTCCCTGTATTTCTGAAAGAGATGAAATTATCTCCTAATGTTGATGAAATTCAGCATTTGACTCATCGGATGAGCTCTAAATTTTCTGTGAGGCTTAAAAAGGTTAGAATTCATGTTTTACGAGTGTAGAGGATAATAACAAATTCTCATATAAAACTCCCCCTCAATAATTGCATGAGTAAACTTTTCAGTACCTAAGCATATTGTTAGTACAAATTGGCATATGAAAATTTCCGATTTAAGTACAAGTTACGCATTTTAAGCAATTCAGCATAGTTTCATTAAAAATATTGCGTTTTTCAAAATTGTTATTCGCATCTTATCAATTCTGAACCAATGTATGTATTAATGCATTTAAAATGTGCGAAGAAAAGAAAAGAAAAAAAAAATATTTTTGTTTCGGGTCAGATTTATTTATTTTGAACATTATCACACAAATATTTTCAAGACATATAAAACATAAATTTGCCATAAAATCATGTAAGTAAACTAGTATTCTAAGAGCATAGTATGAATCACTTCGACAACTCTTGCAAGTTTCGCTCATATCACTCAATTTATTTTTATCAAGGAGATTTTTAGTAGATATATCACTCTTATCATCACAACAAAATTATATCAATTAATTTGTTATCGTAGTATTTTTTAATCAACTTACCAAGTGAAAGTTCATCATTTTGAATCAAAGGGACTTTTAAGGGATTATTTTTCGGCTATGACAAAAGGGGTAGGAAATTTGGGTTAGTGAACTTAAAAATTCTTCCCTTCTAGGGCCCTTTCTTTAGTAATTTTCTTTCAAGGCTTTGAGAGATGAGATCTTCTTTGATTTTGGGTCGAGACTGTATTCTTTGAGAAAGTTTCACAGTTGTGGAGTTCGAACCCAAGACTGTGCTTCTCTTCTCGTTTTCTCTACATAAGATCTAGATTATCATTGGAGAATATCACTTTAAGGTGCTTCTCTTCTAGGAGTATACGAGATTATCTAGGAGAAGTTAGCAGTGAGATCAGTGTTTCTCTTCTATAATGATTGAGAAATGCATAATGTGCATCACTTTTGCTCTCCCCATCTTTTTCTTGATTGAGCAACCCCGAATCTTGTGAATAAGGTTGAAGGCTTAATCGGGTGTTATAGAGAAAAAGAATGTCGGAGAAGGCTCAAAGGGGATTTCTAGAGGAAAAAGTAAAGGATTTATAATTTGGGCCAAGTGAGGAATTTCCTAATATGCCCTTATCATTTTCATGACAAACTAATCACAAAAGCAAGATTGAAGCTACGAAGTACAAACCAAAAGATAGTCATTTGAAGTGTGACACACTAAAAAAAATATTGAGGTTCAAATTCTCACATGTATGATGTGGCTTTGTGTCTAGTGAAACAAACGAAGCTCTTTGAATAAAAGAAAGTCACATGAATTTTTAGACAAAGAAATTAATCATATATATCGAAGAAATATTTTTGTGAGTAATTTCAATCGTCATCCCCCATTTTTTTTTTACTTTATTTATACTATTTATATATATATATATAGTATTATATAGATATACTATTATATATATATATTATTTTTAATTTTCTTTTATATAGATAGAGTCACGCAAAATAATCAAGGAATATCAAGAAGCACGTAGAATATCAAATTGAAGCATAGTAGAGCATGTAAAGCACATTTCAAGTAAGATTGAGATTCAACATGCCTAATTTAGCAATAAGGAATTGGAATCGTTTTTCATCCAATGCCTTAGTGAATAAGTCGGCAAGTTGAAGCTCCGTTTCTATCGTGCCTTGTTTTTCATGATCTTTTATAAAATGATATCGAATAACTATGTGTTTCGTTCGTGAATGATGAACAGGATTACAAGTAATGGCAATAGCACTTTGAGAATCACTGTAAATGGGAATGTTATTAAAATCAAACCCGTAATCGCGTAGTTGTGTCCGCATCCATAGAATTTGCGAGCAACAGCTGGCAGCCGCAATGTATTCTTCTTCGGTCGTTGACGTTGACACACAAATTTGTTTCTTAGAGGACCAGCAGACCAACTTTTTGCCTAAAAATTGTGCTCCGCCAGACGTGCTTTTTTTGTCCATTCGACAACCTGCATAGTCAGCATCAGTATAGTCAATAAGTCGAAAGTCAGTATTTTTTGGATACTATAGCCCTAAGTTTGGAGTTCCTTTGAGATATCGTAGAATCCTCTTGACGGCATTCATGTGGGACTCCTTTGGGTCGGCTTGAAAGCGGGCGCATAGGCAAGTTGCAAACATAATGTCGGGTCGGCTGGATGTCAAGTAGAGAAGAGATTCGATAATGCTCCGGTAGGTGGTTATATTGACAGCCTTTCCAGACGGATCAGCATCATTTTCAATTAGTAGACATAGGAGTATTCATCAGTGTGCTCTTGTCTTGATTAAATCTCTTCAGAACATCTCGGATATATTTGGTCTGACTGATGAAGATGTCATCATCAAGTCTTTGCCTTGCCTTTTGATGAAGAGGGTCGTATCGATTGTTCCTCTGACGAAGTTGGATTTGACCAAAAATTCGCTCAGAACATTATACCAAGCACGAGGGGCTTGTTTTAGTCCATAGAGAGCTTTGTCCAATCGATAGACATGATCAGGATAGTTCTCGTGCATGAACCCTTCGGGTTGAGCGACGTAGAATTCTTCTTTTAATACGCCGTTGAGAAAGGCTGTTTTGACGTCCATTTGATATACTTTGAAGTCTTTGTGAGCCGCGTATGCTAGAAATAAGCGAATAGCTTCAAAACGGGCGACCGGAGCATACGTCTCGTCGAAATGAATTCCTTCTTGTTGATTGTATCTCTTAGCAACGAGCCGTGCTTTATTCCTGATTACTTCACCGTTCTCATTTTTCTTGTTCTTGAAAACCCATTTAGTTCCAATTATAGTTTTGCTTTGTGGTCGAGGAACCAATGTCCAAACTTGTAAACGCTCGAACTGGTTGAGTTCATCTTGCATCGCAATTACCCAATTCGGGTCTTTAAGAGCTTCGGCTACCTTATTTGGTTCGTTTTGGATTAGGAAGTATGTGAATAAACCGCTTTGTGTAGACGTCCTAGTACGTACACCACTTGAAGGATCACCAATAATCTGGTCAGTAGGATGAGCTCGAGTCCATTTGCGTTTCGTGAGGAATAACCGAAGTAGATTCGTCATTAGATTGTAGATCGAGACATCCTGAATTATTGGGTTGATCATTCATAGTCGGGAAATTCAATTCAGAGGTTGAATCGGTAGGAATTTCCTCATATGCATTTGTAGGAGTTGCAGCACTAGATGAAGATTCAGAATTAGTAGACTCTCATACATATGTCGGATTTTTAAGAAGAGGAGTCTCAAAATAAATTTCTTCCATTGAGGGAGATGGGGCACTGCTTGGTGTTGAGTGAGACGAACCACGCATTTGAGACTGTTCTGAGAAAAGTATTCGAATAGAGAATCAAAATCTTCATGGTAAGCGGGAATTGCTTCACTTGACGTTGATGTAGAAGTTGCCGAAAGTTGTTGACCTTGTGCCAACACGCCAGTAAGCTCGGGTTCTGAACTGTTTTGTTCAGAAGCCAAATCCGTCATTTCTTGAAAGGTCAGGTTGTAGCTTTCAATAATAGTACGGGAGAACTTGAGGTAGACACGGTATGATTTGGAAGTAGAAGAATATCCGACAAAGATGGCTTCAAAGGCTTTAAGGATCGAACTTGCTTCGATTCTCCCGAACGTTGGCCACGAAGGATTTGCAACCGAATACTTTGAAGAATGAGATGTTCCGAATTCTTTGATTGATTATCCCGTATGGTGTCTTTTCGAAGCGTTTGTAAATAATTGTCCTATTTTGAGTAAAACACGTTGTACTCACTGCTTCAGCCCATAGAAAGGGAGGGAGACTGTAGTGGATGAGCATTGTTCTTGCAGCTTCAACTAGAGTCCGGTTCTTCCTTCTACGACACCATTTTGTTGAGGCGTTTTTGCGGCTGAGAATTGTTGAATAATTCAAAGTGACTGATAAAAGTTGTGAAGACGCTTGTTCTTGAATTCAGTTCGATTATCAAGTTCTGATTACTTAAATTTTCTTTTGCAGGAGATTTTGTGTGCTATTCACAAAGCTTTCTATAAAGTCTCCAGTCTCATCTTTAGTTTTGAGAAACCTTGTCCATGTGTAGCGAGAAAAATCGTCGACAATTACTAACACATATTTTCGACCGTTAATACTTTGTGTACGCATCGGTCCACAAAGTTCCATGTGAAGTAACTCTAAGGGTCGAGATGTAGAAGCAACTTGCTTGATTTTATGTGAAGCTCGCTTCATTTTTCCCGGTTGACAAGCGGAACAGTGATGCTCTTGGTTAGAAGAAATTTTTGGCAGACCATTGACCAACTTTTTAACAATGAGTTTGTGAAGAGCTTTTAAATTTAGATGAGACAGACGCTGATGTCATAAGCTGTTCCTCTTGATTGTTGTCTGAGAGATGAGGCAGACAGCTGTCGAAGGTCGAACTGTTGTCAGATTTATTGTGTATAGATTTGATCTTCGTGATCCTGTGAGAAGCTCTTGATTCTGACTATTCAAAACTCTGCACTGTTCAGCTAGAAATAATACTTGAAATCATTTGTCACAAAATTGTCTTATGCTGAACAGGTTATGCTGAAGTGGACGTAAGAGACATCTTTAATCGTCAGATTTTGCAGTAAAATGTCTCCAAATCCGAGTATGGGAGCTGAGTCATTGTTGCCAAATCGGACTTTGCCATTGTAACGATCTTGGTAGTTGCTCAACAGTTCTTGTTTTCCCGTCATGTGTGTGAAGCAACGAGAATCTAAATACCACACATGATGGATCTGCATAGAAAGAAATTAGGGAGACTTAGGTACCCACTTTTGAATGAGTCCTCTCGGATTAGCAGATTTGATAATTAAGGTTTGTTCATCTTTGGTTCCTAAATTATGAGAATGCTTAGGTACCCAAACCAACTTAGAAGTAGTTGATTTAAGTGGTACTTCTTTAGGCAACTTGGCCTTATTGGCTTGTGTTGGCCTAGGTGGTGTTTTAGGAACCCAATGAGGTTGAACCTTACATGGGAGGTTAATTTCAGCACGAGCAAATGTCTGATTTGTCTTATTGCTTGAGAAAATCTATTCTCTAGCTAGTCTCCTAAGGTGTTTAGCTGAATGTACGTGGACTGCGTACCTTATGTGAGGACAAGAATGTATGGAGCTATAAGCTAGTCTCCTAAGGCGTTTCCTACGAGACTTAAGACTTGCATTTGTCTTAAAATGATGGTCATTGTTTTTAGAAGTAGAGCCAATGTCAAAGTTTGTGCTTTCAAAAACAATAGGCTTTAACGCATAAGTTGAAGTAACAATACTAGAAATGGCTGTATTCGTACGAGTGTCCTTAGTTTTTGACATAGAGAAATTAGATAACAAATCATTTTTCTTCTGAAATTTTATTCTACGCACTCTTTCCTTAGCATGCTTCACCTCTTTTACTACTGTACCTGTGGATGGAGTAGAAAAAGAGTTAGTAAAAATCTTTTTCCTTTTTGAAGCATTTAAGGATTCGTTTTCTCTCTTTACAATTTTTAACGAAGATTTATCTTCTTTTGAAATATTTTGAAAAATAATGGGAGAGTTATTTTTATTGGTTTAATCTTGTCCTTCATTAAAGATTTTTCTTTCAAAATAAGATCAGGACAAGTTTTTAAAGTAGAGGAAGTTTTGAGATTGGAAATCTCCAGTAAAAGTTCGTTCTTTTCAGCTTTGAAATTCTTTCTTTCTGTTTCCAAGGAAGCGTTTAAATCAGTATTTTTTTAATAATAGCCGGAATATAACAGAATTTAGAATTTTGAAAGTGATCACTATTATCTTCCTTGTCGTTAGAGAAACCTTCTAGGGGATATAATGAATTATAATCACTAGACAAGTTGAGATCTCTTGTCTTGTAAATATTATTCAAGTCGGTGTAGTCAAAAGGAATGTTAGTCCTATCAGTGGCTTGTCGTTTAGATTCTTCTAAAGCATTTATTTTGGAAGAATTAGTAAATGCCATTAGAGAAGTTAAACCTAATCCCATATACTTGATATCGTATAATTGTCTAACATTGACCTTTTTAAATTACGGGGATTGTTAAAACCTAAGCCCTCTTTAGAATTATAAAATTCTGTATCAAGAGGTTGATTTAGAAATATTGTTTGATCCGTTTGACCCCTTTTTATTAGAAGATCATCTAACGTTTTAATCCTTGAATAAAGTTTCTTATGTTTGTCAGAAATTTCTTTGAAATTATTTTTAGAAATCTCTAAGTCTCTCTGACAATAGATAAGAATCGTATTAAGTTCAGTAATTTTTGTCTCAGAGGTAGCTATGGTTAATTCAAGACTAGAGACTTTTTCCTTAGCGTTAGATAAGAGAATTTTGAGATGAATTTTCTTATCTAATTGCTTTTGGAAATTGCTTTCGCTAAGAGTTAGTTTCTCTTCTAATTCCTTTGTTCGTTTCCGCTCAATTTTCATGTTAGTGTACTTAACCTATAACGATTCTAACATGTTTGATAATGTGGAGTTAGACATTTGTACCTCTTGTGACGAAGAGGATGCTTTGTCGTCGTCGTCGTCAGGCCTCTTTGATGGGTCATCATTTGAAGCGTCGTCGAGATATGTCATAAGTGCAAGATTTTCGTCTTCAGAATCTGTGGTGTCTTCCAGCCAATGCTCTTGTTCTGCCATCAATGCTACTCCAGCCTCTTTCTGACTAGTGAGTTGGTATTTTTTTGAGTAGTAGTTGGCGTCCTTTTTCTTGGGTAGTTTGCATTCCCTGGAGAAGTGTCCGATCTTTCCACAATTATAACATTTTTGTGGTTCTTTGACATTTTTTGATTCTGAGGACTCGGCTGGTCTTTCCCTTTGCTTGGAGCTAGATGTCCGAAGTCTATTGGCCGAAGACAAGGATTTCTTTTTGTAAAACTTTTTGCTCATCAGTTTAGAAATAAGAGCTAACTGTTTCTTGAACTCATTCATATCGGGTTCTGAGTCCAAGTCAGATTTTCCTTCATCTTCTGAAGACCTTGGCAGCTTGATACTTTTATCATTTCGAGATCGACTTGGCTTTCTTTCAAAAACAAGTGCTATAGAATTGTCGATCTTCTTGTCTGTTAGGAATTAATTGTAGTGTCCTTAGTTAGTATTTGAGTTTTGGGTCAATATTAGTTAATTTATTGTATTTGGGGTCAAATTGTAAGTATTTTATTGTTTGAGTCCCAAGCCTTAATATACCAACTCATGTGGTATATAAGGCATCCCATTAACCCTAATTAGGGTTGGTCAAGCATAATTCTTAAAAGTAAGTTCTTAATTTCGGCACACACACACAAACACACACTGAAGGTGTTTTAAGAACTTTATCATTTTTAAGCCTTTGATCCTCTCTTGAGTGCGTAATCGGACTAACAAGTGGTATCAGAGCAAGACACGGATCGATCTGTGCAAATCTATACCAATTTCGTTTGATTTCGTCAAGATCGAAAGAGTTTACTAAGCAAATTTTTTTTCGATTTTTTTCAAGTATTTTGGGTTAGATCTTGCTGTTATTGATGTTTTTAAACCTTTAAATGCTTGATTATCAGTCTTGGCTTGTTTAGGAACTCGTTTAGATTAATTTTCGTCAAGTTTGAGAAATTTCTGGGGAGAAATCGATTGAAATTGGTGTGTTTTAAAGTTGCTAGAACAGTGTTTATTCGCTCGAAGTTCGTTCTTGAACCCGAAAATTAACTCATATTGCCGAATTTCAATTGAAATTCGCCGAAATTGAGAAAATTTTCGATCAGAAAATTGACCGAATTTGAGTAAGCTAAGTTTATTCGCCGAATTTGCTTTCTACTGTTTAAAATTCACGGCGAATTTGGTCGAAAATTAAGATTGCCCGAATTTCAACTTAAAATTTTCGGCGAAGTTTTGATTTAAGTCACCCGAATTTCTTAATTCTCGGCGAACTTTTATCAGAAAGTCACCCGAATTTTGATTTTTTTTAATTCTCGACTGAATTTAGTTTACCCGAATTTTGAAAGTAATTTTCGATAAAATTTTTCCTACCTTAATTTAATCCTGAACTTCGGCGAACTTTTATTTGTCACCCGAATTTTGATTTCCTTTGATTTCAAAATTCTCGACAAAGTCTTTTCATCCGAATTTCAGAATTCAAATTTCGGCAACAACTCTACAAGTGCCCGAATTTTACTCTTTCAAATTAAAATAAAAAGTCGATCACTTAAACACAATTTCTATCCAACCAAAATTTATTCAAACTTAACGTTAATCTTTGACGTTATTTCTCGAAACTGACCATTTAGGATTGCAGATCACGACCGTGAACGATCATTAAAAGGCACTCAACTACATCCATGGATATCATAGCAATCGGAAGTGATAACAGACCCCCAATTCTAACAATGAAAAGGGGGGAGTCTACATATAAAGATATGGCCAAGAATGACATCATCTTGGCCAAAACACAAAATTCGGTCACTGAGCTAGAAAATAAACTAGCTACTTCAGAAAAATCACTAGAATTAGCTGAAGCTAATCTAGTAAAATCTGAAGAAAAAGTAGTTTCCCTGACATCAAAACTGACCGTGCTTGAGCATATCCAGAATTCTCCATTAGAACACTTGCAAAAACTAGAAGCTCTGGAAAAGAAAAACGCAACAAATTATCAATGTGTGCTCAAACACTTAGGTGAAAAAGCAACTGTCAGATGTCATTTAGAAAATGCATCTGAGAAAATCTCGAAGCTTGAATCCGAGACTAATATGCTGAATGCAAATATTAGTCAATTAACCACTAGCCTGCGAATTAGTGAAGAAGAGCGTATTGGTAAAACAGATCAATACAATCTTCTAATGGAGGAACGTAAGAAGCTTTACTCCAAAATCAAAAGTCTGGAGGACCTCCTTACGAAAAGGGGACAAACCGACAAAACGATTTTCTTGAATCAGCCTAAGGACACGAGATTTTACAATCCACGTGAGGGCTTAGGTTTTAAGCCAAACCAACCAACCACTGATAAACGGCCACTTGCTCTTTACAATGCTGCATACCTAGGACTAGGAATACCTAGCTTGTTAGCCTTTCTCAGATCATCTGAAGAAGAAGAAAACCTAGAACAGGAAAAGCGCAAGAACAAAAGCAAGGCCGAAATATCCTTGGATTACAAGGAAATCAACGATAGTTATGGAAGTAGGGAAATTCCTCTTTCAAATGACTATCTACATATGTTTCCCCATCCTCCTTCTGAATCTGATCAGCCCATGACAGAAACATCTAGCTCAAAGAACTCAGATCTTTGCCGAATTTACATTCCTCAAAAGATCAAGAATATTCAATCCACGATAGAGCTCGAACGGAAAACATTTCAAGCTGAAAAGGAGAAACTCCTTGAGAGAATTTCCTCACTTGAAAATCAATCATATGCTGATCTCGCTAAATCTTCTAAGTCAGAGTCTGTTACTATAACACCAATAGATTCCTCATCCATGAAGAATAGGCTAACTAAGAAGATTCTCATTCAAGCAACAGCTAACATCCCTTCACCATCTATGACAGATCTGAGACGGACAGAGACTGCTGGGAAGAAAAATTCAGGAACGCAAGAGAAGGATGCCAAAATCTTTGATAAAAAGACGAAGCAAAATTTGACTAGTGTTTCTGATTTAAAATTATTTCCAAAAACATTTAGAAATCTTTCTTCATGTAGTTCGAACAATGCTTCCGCTTATTCCCGTATTTCTTCCAAAACCAGTTCTGTTAAGACTGTCAGTGATTATATTACCTACGATAGGTGTATAGCTATGAATGCTAAATTTATACGTCGTAGAAATATGATTTCAGGAACACACACGAAAACGGTTCTACCATCCAAAACGTCCAACCTAAAAGTTGACGAAAAGGTAGCTAGAACATTCAGAAGGCCAACTCTCACTGAAACAAAAACTAAAGCTCAAGCTTTAGAGAAAAAGGCCAAAAACGTGACCAAAACAGATCCAAAAATATCTGAGCAATCGAAAACCCGAGCTGAAGCTAAGGGAAAAGATTGCAAACAAATCTGGGTAATTAAAACAGTGCTTGCTGCATGCACAAAGCTCTGTTTTCCTTTAGGGGTAAAGAAAATTTGGGTACCGAAAAACTCAGGAAAGATACAAGCCAACCTGGTACACAATTCACCCAATCTTGCATGCACTTTAACCTCTGCAAATGATAGAAGACCCGTAATAAACGGGATCTCTAACACTGCTTAAACTTATCTTGCAGATAAGTCATGTGTGGTACTTAGACTCGGGTTGCTCCACACACATGACTGGAAGAAAAGAACTGCTGAGCAACTACACAGAGAGATTTGGTGGAAAGGAGGAGTTTATTTCATTTTTATTAAGGGGGAGTTTATTTCATTTTTATTGCGGGGGAGTATATATCATTTTATTGAGGGGGAGCTCTTTGACATAATATAAAATTCCGAATCTGCAATTTATTTGCCAAAATTTCATCCAAATCACGATGGAATCGACCTATTTTAATTTTTAGGTTTCGGGCGAAATTCGAGTAAAATTCAAATTTTCATCCGAATTTCTGCTTTTCAATTCAAAATTCGGCGAATTTCTACTGTTCACTCGAAATTCGGCGAATTTCTACTGTACCCCGACTCCTCACAGTCGAATTCCATCGCCCGAATTTGTCAATTTCGGCAAATTCAATTTTAAAGACAAGCACCCGAATTTGATGAATGATGATAACAAATTCGATTTAATTTTTACTTACCCGAACTTCATTACAATTCGGCGAACAAAAATTTCAAATCCTCATTACCCGAACTTCATCAAATTCGGCGAACAAAACCTTTCAAATCCAAATTCGGCCAAATCAAACTTCGAGTATTAAACTTTTCAATGTACTCTTAGCCGAATTTGTGAACTTCGCCGCTTGTATTTCAAAAGTATAATCTTATTTACTTAAGCAAATTTCGGGCACTTTCATATAAAATTTTTCAAGTCCGAAATTTTTTTTCTAAGTAACGTCTTTATTTACTCTGCCTATGCTAACAATTTTCTGTGTTTCCTTCTTAGCAGATTGAATAAAAATGTTACGAGAAATTGACGAAGTATTCCCTCAAAGTCAATGGGCCACTAAAATTCCCAACAACCCGGCCATTGACTTTGACAATATCTCGGTCCCAGCGCCGATATCCTTGACCAACTCCGCCGAAGGGACTTATCCACCAAAAATAAAACCCGACAAGTCCTTCCCTACCTTCGGTGGTTTCCAGTGATAATAACCCACTTTCAAGACCTACACCCCGAGATAACCCGTCGACCGAGATCGGAGGGATACCAAATTCCCAAGCTAGCATCCCTCCATTCTTCCAATCCAAATTTGATCTCGAGTCGATGCGGATCCCTGACCACCTCCTACAAATCGCTAATCCTTCCAACCCAATAGTAGCGAGGTACCTCCAATCCATCACCCTTGAAGACACTCCTATGGTTCGACAAAACCCAGTCGAACCTACCCCGGGAATTAGCCTACCCCAGCCGCAGTTAGGTCTAGGAAGCGCCGCTTCCCCTCCTCGTTCCTCACGAAATGTAATACCCGTAAAATTAATACGGGAATAATGCGCAATTAGCGTGAAAATTATTCTGTAATTTTCGGAATATTATGAAGTTAATTTTTCGGACAAAGCGAATTTTCGGGAAATTGAACCGAAAATAAGAAAAATACTCTTTGAGTAAAATAAATAGATATGGGCCCAAATTAATTTAAAGTAGGCCCAATAAGAGATTTCCTTAAGAGAAAGGAAACGTAACTTTCCTTTTAAAGGTTTATCTCAAAAGGTGATAAGGACAAACGAAAATATCAAACGAAAGAAAACAAACGAAGAAAAGCAGAGAAGAACTAAGCAATTTCGGCTAACTTGGAAGTGAGGTAGGTGTTTTTTTTTAACCCCTACAAACATTTCTTATGTTGATTTTTATAGTTAAACGAATTTGGATGAAAGGTCATCCGAATTTATGAATTTCGGGTATTTTGATATGTTATTTGACGTTTTTGATGAATTATGTGAAGTTCGAACTCAATATGAGTTCTGTAAAGTTATTACATGTTTGATTTAAATTTCGCCGAATTTAAAAAGGTTAAATTCGGGCATTATATTTCGCCGAATTTAATATTTCAAATTCGGGCAGAATTTCGATATCTAAGCGAAATATTTAAATTTCGCCGAATTTAAAAAGGTTAAATTCGGGCATTATATTTCGCCGAATTTAATATTTCAAATTCGGGCAGAATTTCGATATCTAAGCGAAATATTTAAATTTCGCCAAATTTAAAAAGGTTAAATTCGGGCATTTTATTTCGCCGAATTTAATATTTCAAATTCGGGCAGAATTTCGATATCTAAGCGAAATATTTAAATTTCGCCGAATTTAAAAGGTTAAATTCGGGCATTATATTTCGCCGAATTTAATATTTCAAATTCGGGCAGAATTTCGATATCTAAGCGAAATATTTAAATTTCGCCGAATTTAAAAGGTTAAATTCGAGTAATAGCCCACATCTTTGAATAAAATTATTTTAAGTTCATTTTATCTTTAAATCAAAGTATATTCATACTTTGACTAGAATTTTCGGGTCAACCCTTATTTTAAGATACGAGAGTATTTTGGGGTATTATTTGTAAGAAATAATACGTGATATATGTGACGAATGTGATATGCATTTCACGACATGCATAAGAGAGGTGAAGGTACCGTAATGATACGGTGACACGATATTGTGTCGAATGTGAGAAGGGTAGAGTTGCCGATTTTGGCAGTCAGGTTCAGACTCGATTATGCACTTAGTGGGAGAGGGGGTTTGCGACACCCATCTACTCGGGATTGAGCCACCCGAGGTGTAAACCACCGGATATTATTTGGCTCAGGGACGGCAGACAGATGTGAGATTCCTGTCTACCCGAACTTGTGGTATAACATTCGGGGAAAAAGCCGTCGGGTTGAGATTGTGTGCGGAAGGAGCGACCCGGCGCGGCCGGTGTGGGCTACCGCATGGTTGATGGTGTACTTTGCCATTGCGCGCGTGGGTGCCGAGTCTGACCTAGGGCCCTGTTGAGAATTGAGAATTGATAGATGAGATTTGTCGAGTGTGCATTATATTATATTGTGAGGAACCGGGATTGGGTGGAGTGCACGCACGTATTGCATGTTATGTAATCACCTACTGGGCAATAGCTCAGGGTTCTATCCTATTTTTGTTTGTAGGTAAGAATGAACCCGACACCGACTAGTGTCAGGGTTGAGATTCATGGCGAGCTGGCGGCGGTGACTCCACGGACTTTTGAGGGTGGCGCAGTACATGGGACGCGACCTGTGGAGTGGCATAGTGTTTGATATTGGGTTTGAAATTTTGGGGCTTCGGCCCAAAGTATTAATAGTAGATATTTTTGTAAACCCGATATAATACTATGTAGGTTATTTAAATTAAAAAAAAAAAAAAGAAAATATTATCGGGTCTTCCGCGTGTTCTGTTGCGGGAAAATCCGCCAATTAACTTAATTAGGAAGTAGGGTCGCCACAGGTGGTATCAGAGCTTAGGCTTTAGATTCTGAAGACTGTCCATGTACTGCCACTCAAAAGCCGGGAGAACCAGCCTCGCCTGTAAGTTAAGTGTAATACTTTGATATGATTATGTGATTTCGTGGTATCTTTACCACATGGGGATCCAACTCGATCAAATTTGGTGGTTGAGAAATGTCCCGTAAGAATTGAGGGTAGAGAGTTAGATGTGAACCTAATAGTAATCCCGATGAATGATTACGATATTATATTCGGGATGGATTGGCTTTCGAAATACGGAGCCATTATTGATTGTTCAAAAAGGGTAGTTAGGTTTCGATCGCCAGAGGGAGAGGAGTTTGAATTTTCGGGAAGAAAGAATAGAAACTCAATCCCTCGGATTTCTGCTTTAAAAGCTCAGCGACTCGTAAATACGGGTTGCGAATCGTTCCTAGTTTTTGCGGTGAACGCTGAGGAATCTTCCCAGCTTAAACTTGAGGAGGTTCCGATAGTGAACGAATATTCCGATGTATTTCCCGAGGATCTTCCGGGATTACCCCCAGATCGGGAGATTAAATTTGCAATCGATCTTGTACCTGGAGCTGCCCCGATCTCTAAATCCCCGTATCGGTTAGCACCGAACGAATTACGAGAATTGAAGGAGCAATTGGAAGATTTGTTGCAGAAGGGTTTTATTCAACCCAGTTTCTCACCATGGGGAGCCCCGGTTTTATTTGTGAAGAAAAAGGACGGGTCGATGAGAATGTGTATCGATTATCGTGAACTCAACAAGATCACGATTAAGAATAAATACCCATTGCCAAGGATTGACGATTTATTCGATCAACTCCAAGGAGCAACAGTATTTTCTAAGATCGACCTGCGCTCCGGTTATCATCAGCTGAAGATCCGGGAAGCGGACATTCCAAAAACCGCATTCAGTACGAGGTACGGCCACTATGAATTTTTGGTCATGCCTTTCGGATTGACGAATGCTCCGGCAGCCTTCATGGATTTGATGAACCGAGTATTCAAAAAATTGCTGGACCGATGTGTTATCGTCTTTATCGACGATATTCTCATTTATTCCAAGACAAAAGAAGAACATGAGGAACATTTGAGAGCGGTCCTAGGAATTCTTCGGGAGAAACAATTATTCGCCAAATTTAAAAAGTGCGAATTTTGGTTGGATCGAGTAATCTTTCTGGGGCATGTTATTTCGGGAAGCGGAATTTCAGTAGATCCCAGCAAGATAGAAGCTATAGAAAATTGGCCAAGACCAACCACTCCCACGGAGATAAGAGTTTTCTCGGGCTAGCTGGGTATTATCGAAAGTTCATTAAGGACTTTTCCAGCATCGCCTCGACGCTCACCAATTTGACAAAGAAAAATGTTCCGTTCAAATGGACGGATGAATGTGAGCAAAGTTTCCAGGAATTAAAGAAAAGGCTAACAACTGCTCCAGTGTTAGCAATACCTTCGGGTACTGGAAATTTTTCTGTTTATAGTGATGCCTCTAAATATGGGTTGGGGTGTGTTTTAATGCAAAACGGGAAGGTGATCGCTTATGCCTCCCGACAATTAAAGCCATATGAGAAAAATTACCCCACTCATGATCTCGAACTCGCAGCCGTAGTGTTTGCTCTTAAAACATGGCGACACTATCTTTACGGAGAAAGATGCGAGATCTTCACGGATCACAAGAGTTTGAAGTACTTCTTCACCCAGAAGGAGTTAAATATGAGGCAAAGAAGATGGCTCGAGTTAGTCAAAGACTACGACTGTGTGATAAATTATCATCCAGGAAAAGCGAACGTAGTCGCAGATGCATTGAGCCGCAAAACTGTAAACAGTGAATTACGCCAATTCGGAGTTGAAGTAATCAATTTCGGAGAGATTGAAGAAAAGTTGGCAGTGTTGACACTTAAGCCAACACTATTAGACCGAATCATTGAAGTACAAAAGAAAGATGAGTTGTACTTGAAGAAACAAAGAGAACAAGATAAAGAAGTCTCATCGGAATTTGAATTCCGAGAAGACGGGAGTTTACGATTTAAAAGTCGCTTATATGTGCCGGAAGATGAAGAGATTCGTCGAACTTTAATGACGGAGGCACATACGACAATATATTCGGTGCATCCCGGTGCAACGAAAATGTATCGTGATTTGCGACTAAATTATTGGTGGCCGGGAATGAAAAAGGATGTTGCTGCATTTGTACATAGATGCCTGACTTGTCAGCAGATCAAAGCAGAACATCAAAGACCGGCAGGAATGTTACAACCTTTGACGATTCCCGAGTGGAAGTGGGACCATATAACAATGGATTTTGTCGTCGGGTTGCCAAGAACGGTGAAAGGTTATGATGCAATTTGGGTGATTGTTGACAGACTGACTAAGTCCGCCCATTTCTTGCCTATTCACCAGACCTATCCCATGGAGAAGTTCGCTGAACTCTACATTCAAGAGATAGTGAGACTCCATGGAATTCCGATATCGATCATATCAGATCGAGATTCAAGATTTCTGTCCCAGTTCTGGAAAAGCTTACAGAAAGCTCTGGGAACTAAATTATCATTTAGTTCAGCTTATCATCCCCAGACTGACGGACAATCGGAAAGGACGATCCAGACACTCGAAGACATGTTGAGAGCATGTGTCTTGGATTTTCAAGGGAGTTGGAGTAAATATCTCCCGTTAATAGAATTTTCATATAACAACAGCTATCAAGCAATGATCGGAATGGCGCCTTACGAAGCCTTATACGGACGTAAATGTCGATCCCCAGTTCATTGGGATGAAATCGGCGAGAAGGCGCTATTAGGTCCCGAGATGGTACGCGAAATGACTGAAGTTGTTAAGAAAATTCGGGAGAAAATGCAAACGGCCCAAAGTCGCCAGAAGAGTTATGCAGACAAGAGGCGAAGGTCGTTAGAATTTGAAGAAGGTGATAAAGTATTTTTGAAAGTATCACCTATGAATGGTGTCAAACGGTTCGGACAAAAAGGAAAGTTGAGTCCGAGATATATAGGACCTTTCAAAATTTTGAAAAGAGTCGGTGAAGTAGCATATCAGCTAGAATTACCGACGCCGTTAGCACAAGTCCATGACGTATTCCACGTGTCTACACTGCGAAAGTATGTGTTGGACCCGTATCATGTGCTAAGAGACAAAAGACTTCACCAACAATTGAAGCCGGACTTGAGTTACGAAGAAAAGCCGGTAGAGATTCTAATGTATGAGGTGAAGCAATTACGAAATAAGAATATTCCCCTCGTGAAGGTCTTATGGCGAAACCAGATATTGGAAGAAGCCACTGGGAGCGAGAAGACGAAATGAGAGAGAAATACCCTGAGTTGTTTCAGACAACTTAAATTTCGGGGACGAAATTTCTTTTAAGGGGGGGAGGATGTAATACCCGTAAAATTAATACGGGAATAATGCGCAATTAGCGTGAAAATTATTCTGTAATTTTCGGAAAATTATGAAGTTAATTTTCGGACAAAGCGAATTTTCGGGAAATTGAACCGAAAATAAGAAAAATACTCTTTGAGTAAAATAAATAGATATGGGCCCAAATTAATTTAAAGTAGGCCCAATAAGAGATTTCCTTAAGAGAAAGGAAACGTAACTTTCCTTTTAAAGGTTTATCTCAAAAGGTGATAAGGACAAACGAAAATATCAAACGAAAGAAAACAAACGAAGAAAAGCAGAGAAGAACTAAGCAATTTCGGCTAACTTGGAAGTGAGGTAGGTGGTTTTTAACCCCTACAAACTGTTTTTAAGTTTGATTTATTTAGTTTAACGAATTTGGATGAAAGGTCATCCGAATTCATGAATTTCGGGAGCTTTGAATGATTAGGCCCAAATATTCAAATAAAATTATTTTAAGTTCATTTTATCTTTAAATCAAAGTATATTCATACTTTGACTAGAATTTTCGGGTCAACCCTTATTTTAAGATACGAGAGTATTTTGGGGTATTATTTGTAAGAAATAATACGTGATATATGTGACGAATGTGATATGCATTTCACGACATGCATAAGAGAGGCGAAGGTACCGTAATGATACGGTGACACGATATTGTGTCGAATGTGAGAAGGGTAGAGTTGCCGATTTTGGCAGTCAGGTTCAGACTCGATTATGCACTTGGTGGGAGAGGGGGTTTGCGACACCCATCTACTCGGGATTGAGCCACCCGAGGTGTAAACCACCGGATATTATTTGGCTCAGGGACGGCAGACAGATGTGAGATTCCTGTCTACCCGAACTTGTGGTATAACATTCGGGGAAAAAGCCGTCGGGTTGAGATTGTGTGCGGAAGGAGCGACCCGGCGCGGCCGGTGTGGGCTACCGCATGGTTGATGGTGTACTTTGCCATTGCGCGCGTGGGTGCCGAGTCTGACCTAGGGCCCTGTTGAGAATTGAGAATTGATAGATGAGATTTGTCGAGTGTGCATTATATTATATTGTGAGGAACCGGGATTGGGTGGAGTGCACGCACGTATTGCATGTTATGTAATCACCTACTGGGCAATAGCTCAGGGTTCTATCCTATTTTTGTTTGTTGGTAAGAATGAACCCGACACCGACTAGTGTCAGGGTTGAGATTCATGGCGAGCTGGCGGCGGTGACTCCACGGACTTTTGAGGGTGGCGCAGTACATGGGACGCGACCTGTGGAGGGGCATAGTGTTTGATATTGGGTTTGAAATTTTGGGGCTTCGGCCCAAAGTATTAATAGTAGATATTTTTGTAAACCCGATATAATACTATGTAGGTTATTTAAATTAAAAAAAAAAAAAGAAGAAAATTTTATCGGGTCTTCCGCGTGTTCTGTTGCGGGGAAATCCGCCAATTAACTTAATTAGGAAGTAGGGTCGCCACATAAACCTAGTCTCTTAAACATATAATAAGACATCAAATTGATACTAGCACCTAAATTGGCCACTTCCTTATGAACTACTGAATCTCCTATAAGAAAAGGTATTTTAAAACTCCTTGGATCCTTTAGCTTCTTTGGAATTTGCTCTATAGGATGGCAGAGCACTCCCCTCGAAGACAAGCAGTGGAAACATCTTCGAGCTTACACTTGTTCGTCACCAGCTCCATGATGATCTTCGCCCAACGAGGCATCCGTGCAAGAGCCTCGACAAGTAATTAGTATGTAATTGCTTGAAAATGGACAAAAATTTACCAAACTGGTCGTCTACTATGTCCTTCTTGAGCCTAACTGGGTACGGGGTCCTCATTTGATACGCCTTGACAGGAGGCTTGGCCACGACTTTGCTCTTCTTTGTCTACGATACCTCCTCGAGCTCTCGTTCATTGCGAAGCGTCATTGCCTTGATGTGGTGCTCCTTCGGATTGGTCTCGGTGTAGCCGGCAATGAACCGGGAGGGCGTTGTGCGATCGTCTCATCTATGTGTCGGACTTGCTTCTCCAAGCTCCTTAGTGACTCTTCGGTGTTTTGTAATCGAGCCTCTTGACTATCCAAGCGAGAGTCGAGCTTCCCCATCCATTTAACAAACATTCCTTTGAGTTTGTCCATGCGAGTGTTCGGGGCAGCCTCGTGATTCATGCTTTGGAATCCTTGCGCTCTTTGTTGCTGAAATCTTGGAGGGGCTTGTTGCTGATTTCCATAGACCAGGTTTGGGTGTACTCGGTTCGGGATATAATTTCTCTGGCCTTGGAAATTTGCCATGTAATCAACTTGCTCCGCCGGAATGGTTGTCGGACACTGGGATGCATCATTGCCCTCCACAACAAGTAGTGCATGGTGGGATATACGTCGGGTATGATTGAGAAGGTGCAACAGCAATTGAGGTCATCGGGGCAGCATGTAGCTGTACAACGTTAACGGCTGACTTCGCCGCGAAAGTGCGTAAGAGTGCGTTCATCAACGTCTGCATTTGAATTCCATTTGCTCTAACTTGTTGTTGGAGTGCGTCGAACTTGGCATTGATAGCAGTTGTCTCGCTGACGTCGTACACTCCCGGTGGTTTGCCTCTATTACTCGAACTCCGCCGTCGAAAACTATTCGAGTTGTAGTCTTCTATCAGCTTCCACACCTCCGTGGAACTAAGGTTGCATAAGTCTCCATTGCACTCCCCGTCTAGTAGTTGCACGGTGTCGTCGTTCAATGATTTGTGGAATCTCTGAATTTTCTTGCTCTTCGTCATCCTGTGCTGAGGAACCCGGTTAAACAGAGTCTTGAACCGTGTCCATACATCGTACAAGTTCTCCCCTTCCGTTTGCTTGAAAGAGGTAAGGTCAATCTTTAATTTCAGCATCTTCCGATGGTGGGAAGTAGTGGGTGATGAATGCAGAGTGCATCTCATCCCAAGTGGTGATGGATCCTTCGGGTAGTAGATTGTACCACTCCTTGGCGTTGCCCATCAAATAGAATGGGAAAAGATGAAGTCGAATGGCCTCGGCGGTGGTACCTTGCACTCTTATCGTATCCGTGACGGAAAGAAAATATCTAATATGTCTTTAAGAATCCTCGTCAGCGAGTCCGTCGTACTGAGCATTTGAAGCCAATGATGCTTGAGCTCAAAGTTGTTGGGAACTTGAGGAAGAACAATCGTAGAATCGATTATGCCCACGGAGTTATTTCTCCACATCTCCCTCATCGGGGGTTCTCCCTCGACTAGTGGCATCTCGTTGTTATTTTTAATTCGCCATCTCGATTACGCTTTCGTTGTTTTCTGTGATTTTTCTGTTCTTTTTCTTCCATTTGCGTCTACAACTTCTTTACATCTCCGGGTCAACTTCAAGTATTGGTAGCGAGGGTTTATTACGGGTAATGCACCAAAGCGCACATACCTAGACCAAGAGAAAAACAAGTAAGCTTAGATAATAGAAAAAAATTAATAAAAAAATTAATAATAATAATAATAATAATAATAATAATATAGCTAGAACAATGAACTAAAATATACCTAATTTCTATAGTTCCCCGGCAACGGTGCAAAAAACTTGATGAGCAAGTAATAATATTTATAAAACGAATAATCTACAAACCATTCTACGCTCAATAGGCAAGTGCACCTATAAAAAGTAGAATAGAAGCGGTGAATATTCGAGTATCGAACCCAAAGGAACTATGCGATTAAGAAAATCGTTGTTTAAATATTCTAGTGAAAAAGATTGATTTGTTGTTCGAAAATGTAACAAATTAAATAAAAATTACGAAATAAACGATGGAGACGACTTTACAAAAACAATCGTCTTTGAGACTTTAAATCCCCGTAGCTCGATCGAAATTGCTAAACAAACCCCTACGAAGATTTTACTAATTATTAGACCGTGAGAATTCCTAAATCATGCGTACGAATTCATGTAAGCGGACGTAACTTTCCTAATAACATAAAACACTCGAACAACTAATCCTAATAAATTAAGAGTCGGACGGACAAGCTTCCCTCACTATAATTCATAGAATCGCATAACACACGATGAATTCCACTATTAGATTTGACTCTAATTCGGCGGGGTAGTTCAACCTATTTCTAGCGTTGAATTTTATTCCGCTCGCTTACGGTCTAATCGTTCGCACCTCTTTCGAGCGTAGCTTACGATTTCCCATAATTTATCTTAAACTAAAAAGACATAATTAAGACAAATTAATGACTCCGATTACATAGACATAACCGAAACCGAACATAGTTCGTAAACGAATCATAATATTAATAAAAACAACGATAAAACATTCAAAACATAAGTTCAATCTCGCCAGGGTTCATCGAATCTCAAATAAAATGGGATTTAGCTACTCATGTGAAAAGAAAGAAGAACGAAGAACGAAAATAACGATAGAGAAAACATAATCTCCCCTACGATTCGGCTCCGGGTTGATCTCTGCGTTCTTCGCTTGATTGATCTTGCAAATCCCCTTTTTCCCGCAACTAGAAATCACCAAGAGGGTGTTTCTAGGGTTCTTTTTTGTCTTTTTCTCCTCCCTTTTTCGTCCTTTAGGGTTGGTATTTATATTTGGCATGATATCTCCGCTTAATGGGCCGAAATCCGAAAGATTTAGCATAAGTCGGTGCTTTTCACGACCTCATAAGTATTCTTCACGGCCGTGAAAGAGTCGGGGTTGGATTCTACAGTTTTTGATATTTCTTCACAGCTTGTCCTCGATTGTTGGCCATGACGACTTCTAGCTTGATGAATAGAGGTTGATGCTTCTTTTTCACAGCCTAAACTCCATTTTTCATGGCCACGAAAAGATTCCAGCAACTACATCTAGCTTCCTGCTGCTTCTTCATAGCTTCTACTCTATTTTTCACGGGCATGAGTTACAACAACTAAATTTGCTCGTTTTTGTCCGTTTTCGTTCGATTTATTTCCATCATTGTCTTGAAGTTCTACAAAAAACGTAAACACACTAATAGTCATACAAAAAATATGTTTATCAACATCTATTTCTGATGCTCTCGTGAAGGGATTAGATGAGGTACGTTTAAACCTAGATATCTAATGTCGTAAAGAGGTAGGGGCTTCTTTTCAACTTGTTGATCAGATGGTTTGAAAGCCTTCACGAGGATTGTAAAATCTAGTGTCCGTAGGCTGATTTAAGAAGATCGTTTGATAGGTTTGCCTCTTTTGGTAAGAATATCCTTTAGACCTTTAACCTTAGAGTATAATTTCATACGTTCCCCATTCATAAGGTTGTATTTCCTAGTCTTTACTCGTTTTCAAACTAGTTGTTAACTCACTAACCTATGCTTTTAGCTTCTATATTTCTAAGTCACACCTTTCGACTCTCAATTACGTAGCTTCCAGTTGGGAATTGAGAGTGCTTTTTTCTCTCGATTGCTTAAGCAAACACTTGTGATTATTGTCTAAACGAGCTTCCAAGTCATTTATAGTCTTTTCATGACCTATAAAAGTACTTTTGGCTTGCTCGTAAGTAGAGCGACTATTGGTCAAAGCAGTAATCTTTGATTCAAAATTAGCTAAGCTAGCATAAGAGGTAGCTAAACTAGTTTCTAATATGTTAATGCTTTCATGAGCTATAGCTAAGGTATCTTCGGTCTTAGCTAAGTTATTTTCTATTGACCTGATATTTTACGTTCCTTACGAAAGACTTATAGCTATTGCTCGTAAGTAGAGCGACTATTGGTCAAAGCAGTAATCTTTGATTCAAAATTAGCTAAGCTAGCATCAGAGGTAGCTAAACTAGTTTCTAATATGTTAATGCTTTCATGAGCTATAGCTAAGGTATCTTCGGTCTTAGCTAAGTTCTTTTCTATCGAATAAAAAATTGTCGAAAAACTTAAGTTTTTCGCCACATAGTTTTGCGATCGAATAAAAGAATATCGAAAAACTTAAAGTTTTCGCCGCTGACTTTTTGCGATCGAATAAAATATACTCGAAAATTTTATTTTTCGCAGCGTAGTTTTTCGATCGAATAAAAGAATAACGAAAAGAAAAGGTTTTCAACGATGAGTTTTGCGATCGAAAAAAATTAAACAAAAACTAAAGTTCTTCGACAACACTGTTTGCGACACAAACTTTTTTGATCGAAAAATTTTCAAATGAAACAGTAAACTCGTGAAACATAGTCTTCGATTTCTGGGTAAATCATGAGTTCATCTGGGTTCGGAATGTTCATAGAACAGTTGCGGATCCAAATATCATGATTTTAACCCAAAAGGTCGAGTTTAAACACTTTGATTTGAGGGTCGAAAAACCAGTGTTCGTCGAAAAAATATAAACATGAACTTTCTTCAAATGTTTTTCGTGAAAATGCTTGCGAATCGGATGTTTTTGAACAGAAAATGATTCGTAACAAGTTTCTGCTTTCGAAATCGGCAAGTTTAATCTAAAAAGTTGGAATATTGCGGGATTTGGTTTGAATCGCCGAAGTCGGTTCGAAGAGTTCGTAGAAGTCGAAAAGTTTTTGGATTGGAAATGTGTAGCGTGTGAGAGAGTTTTTCGATCGATAAAGTGATATTAATACTTTACGATCGGGTAAAGTAAAAATTCCTTTGGGCCGTAAAAAAAATATTTTTGGGCTTTAGATAAATTCAGGTCTGAAAAAAATAATTATGAATTAACCCAAAAATAAATTGCATAATACTCCCTAGATTTCTGAAAGAGATAAAATTATCTCCTAATGTTGATGAAATTCAACATTTGACTCCTCGGATGAGCTCTAAATTTTCTGCGAGACTTAAAAATGTTAGAATTCATGTTTTACGAGTGTAGAAGATAATAACAAATTCTCATATAAACCTCCCCCTCAACAATTGCATGAGTAAACTTTTCAGTACCGAAGCATATTTTTAGTATAAATTGGCATATGAAAATTTCCGATTTAAGTACAAGTAACGCATTTTAAGCAATTCAGCATAGTTTCATTAAAAATATTGCGTTTTTTCAAAATAGTTATTCGCATTTTATCAATTCTGAACCAATGCATGTATTAATGCATTTAAAATGTGCGAGTAAAGGAAAAAATTTGTTTCGGGGTCAGATTTATTTATTTTGAACATTATCACAAAAAATTTTAAGACATATAAAACATTAATTTGCCATAAAATTATGTAACTAAACTAGTATTCTAAGAGTATAGTCTGAATCACTTCGACAACTCCCGCAAGTTTCGGTCATATCACTCAATTTATTTTTATCAAGGAGATTTTAGTAGATATATCACTCTTATCATCATAACAAAATTACATCAATTAATTTGTTATCGTAGTATTATTTAATCAACTTACCAAGTGAGAGTTAATCATTTTGAATCAAAGGGACTTTTAAGGGATTGTTTTTAGGCTCTGACTAAAGGGGTAGGAAATTTGGGTTAGTGAGCTTAAAAATTCGTCTCTTCCAGGGGCCCTTTTTGTGAAATTATGTTCTGATCCTTTTGCTTTTCCTATCTTTAGTAATTTCTTTTCAAGGCTTTGAGAGATGAGATCTTCTTTGATTTTGGGTCGAGACTGTGTTCCTTTAGAAAGTTTCACAGTTATGGAGTTCGAACCCAAGACTGTGCTTCTCTTCTCGTTTTCTCTACATAAGATCTAGATTATCATTGGAGAAGTTCACTTCAAGGTGCTTCTCTTCTAGGAATATACGAGATTATCTAGGAGAAGAAGTTCGCAGTGAGATCAGTATTTCTCTTCTATTATGATTGAGAAATGCATAATGTGCATCACTTTTGCTCTCCCCCTCTTTTTGTTGATTGAGTAACCCCGAATCTTGTGAATAAGGTTGAAGGCTCAAAGGGGATTTCTAGAGGAAAAAGTAACGGATTTATAATTTTGGCCAAGTGAGGAATTTCCTAATATGCCCTTATCATTTTCATGACAAACTAATCACAAAAGCAAGATTGAAGCTACGAAGTACAAACCAAAAGATAGTCATTTGAAGTGTGACACACAAAAAAAAAATATTGAAGTTCAAATTCTCACATGTATGATGTGTCTTTGTGTCTAGTGAAACAAACAAAGTTCTTTTGAATAAAAGAATGTCATATGAATTTTTAGGCAAAGAACTTAATCATATATATCGAAGATATATTTTTGTGAGTAATTTCAAAAAAATCAAAATTATCGTCATCCCCCATTTATTTACTTTATTTATACTATTTATATATAGTATTATATATATCTTTATATATATATATATATATTTAATTTTCTTTTATGTAAAAAAAATATTAAAAAATAGAATCACGCAAAATAATCAAGGAGTATCAAGAAGCACATAGAATATCAAAATGAAGCATAATAGAGCATGTAAAGCACATTTCAAGTAAGATTGAGATTCAACATGCCTAATTTAGCAATAACGAATTGGAATCGTTTTTCATCTAATGCCTTAGTGAATAAGTCGGCAAGTTGAAGCTTCGCTTTAACAAAATACATATCTATCGTGCCTTTTTCTACATGATCTTTTATAAAATGGCATCGAATATCTATGTGTTTCGTGCGTGAATGATGAACAGGATTGCAAGTAATGGCAATAGTACATTGAGAATCACTGTAAATGGGAATGTTATTCAAATAAAACCCGTACTCGCGTAGTTGTGTCCACATCTATAGATTTGGGAGCAACAGCTGGCAGCCGCGACATATTCCGGCTCGGCCGTCGATGTAGACACACAATTTTGTTTCTTTGAAGACCAACATACCAACTTTTCGCCTAAAAATTATGCTCCGCCAGACGTGCTTTTTGTGTCCATTCGACAACCTGCACAGTCAGCATCAGTATAACTAATAAGTCGAAAGTCAGTATTTTTAGGATACCAAAGCCCTAAGTTTGGAGTTCCTTTGAGATATCGTATAATCCTCATTAATGTGGGACTCCTTTGGGTCGGCTTGAAAGCGGGCGCATAGACAAGTTGCAAACATAATGTCGGGTCGGCTAGATGTCATGTAGAGAAGAGATCCGATCATGCTCCGATAGGTGGTGATGTTGACAGCCTTTCCAGACGGATCATCATCCACTTTGCAATTAGTAGACATATGAGTATTCATCGGTGTGCTCTTGTCTTGATTAAATCTCTTCAGAATATCTCGGATATATTTGGTCTGACTGATGAAGATTCCGTCATCGAGTTGCTTGACTTGTACTCCAAGAAACAATTGGAGTTCTCCCATTAAGCTCATCTCGAATTTGGTCTTCATGAGATTACCAAATTTCTGACAGAGACGTTCATTCGTCGATCCGAAAATGATGTCATCAACGTAAACTTGAACGATCATCAAGTCTTTGCCTTGCCTTTTGATGAAGAGGGTCGTATCGATTGTTCCTCTGATGAAGTTGGATTTGACCAAAAATTCGCTCAGAACATCATACCAAGCACGAGGGGCTTGTTTTAGTCCATAGAGAGCTTTGTCCAATCCATAGACATGATCAGGATGATTCTCGTGCATGAACCCTTCGGGTTGAGCGACGTACACTTCTTCTTTTAATATGCCGTTGAGAAAGACAGTTCTGACGTCCATTTGATAGACTTTGAAGTCTTTGTGAGCCGCGTATGCTAGAAATAAGCGAATAGCTTCAATACGGGCGGCCGGAGCATACGTCTCGTCGTAATCAATTCCTTCTTGTTGATTGTATCCCTTAGCAACGAGCCGTACTTTATTCCTGATTACTTCACCGTTCTCATTTTTCTTGTTCTTGAAAACCCATTTAGTTCCAATTATAGTTTTGCCTTGTGGTCGAGGAACCAATGTCCAAACTTGTAGACGCTCGAACTGATTGAGTTCATCTTCCATCGCAATTACCCAATCTGAGTCTTTCAGAGCTTCGACTACCTTATTTGGTTCGTTTTGGCTTAGGAAGCATGTGTTGGGAAAGGCACCCGGTTTGTACCCGAGACGCAACGCCCCGGGATACGGTGCGGAATAAAATTTTTTCCGGGTTCCTTCGCAGCTCGGATCGAAAACTCTAATCACGTTGACACGTAATAGGGCGGGTCATACCCGTGAGAGATTACCTTTGAAGCGAGTGGCAGCTCCTCGTCGATTGCGTCGTCGGCCGCGGTCGTGTTGGGTATTGTCTAGATCGTCACGCCGACCTCGCAGTGTACCACGGTTTCGATTTTCCGAAGATGGCTAGAGAGAATTGATCCGTCGCTCGGGAGAGTGGTTTGCGTGTGTGTGTTCGTGTTTCGATTCTCGGGTCGAGAAATTTCGCGTCGATTCTCTTCCCGTGTCTTTTTTCTTTGACGAGGGTCTCACCCTTATTTATAGTAGGGGAGGACGAAATTTTCAGCCCTAAACAAGGCTAAAATCTCGAAATATTTGTTCCTAAATATGAGAGATATTCTTGCCAAAATATCTTTCCTAATTGAATTCAAAATCTATTAAAGGAACATCTATAAATAGAAAACTAACTAAGATATTAAAATATCTTCAAATATGGTAAATAAATTTCGAAATTTATATAAAATATAAATTCGAATTTTAGTTTTATTAAATAATATTCCAAATATTTTTATTACCATATTTGTAAATTACGAAAATACCCTTTAAGGCATTTTTCGGATTTCTCGGCTTATGGTTGAATTCCAATTCTTCCCTCAAGTCTTTCTAAGCACTTAGCCAAGCCTAAGTCTTAAAGTTAGTTTCATATGAAGTCCGACTTCGGTCCACTTAATGACCCCGTGGCCCAATAAGGCGTGGCATAACGACCCGAGGCCCGTTAAGGCCCAAAACACAATCTCTCCTTCTCGGTACACATTGATGATCCTTTTTAAGCCCGACTCTCTAGGTTCGACTCAATCGGCAAGGGAGGAATCCAAGAGTCCGGTAGGTGCCTAGCCAATCCCGCAGTACCGGACAGATCCCGACTTGAGCACGAATTTCGAACTAGTCTCATTCCAGAACCTAACTATAGATTATAGTACTACGTACAAACCCTTCAGCTGTGTCCCGATCGAGTGAGAGCCATGGTATTTGTCAAACTCACTAAATCGATACTATGATAAAATGACACGAGGCAAATTACCAAACTACCCTCCATGTCTAACATGAGTTAGTTTAATACCTTGGCCAAGGATTTTGTAATTTCCCGTCGTCATTCTCATAGGACACTTGTCTCGATTACTTGCGAGACTGTGAATCCGTACTCGGCGGTCTAAGCCCGGCAATCACAAATATCCATCAAGACCGCATCTGTCCCGCTGACCCATGCAATAGCAAATCGGATCTAGCGAAACCAGTGATAGTCAAGACTTCAAAGTCAACTCCGTCAAAGCCCCTTTCGGTCTAAGGTTCAAGCAGACTACTATAGTTTTTGTCGTCGATCATTGACACTCCTTGAGTAATAAGCCATGTTTGATCGTACGACCTGCGAGTCAGTGTCCATGAAACGATTCAATCCCTTGATTCGACTCGTATCACAAGTCATGACTTCCGCTTCCAAGCGGTATATCGGCACACGATAAGTCATCTACAAATAAGCCATGATTGGTTTTCCAGCACCCAACTGAAACCTAAGGCTTATGGACATTTTATGTTCGAGGTTAAGAGTCCACTGGTGCCTTCCTCTCTCGTACCCATCGAGAACAGTGACTCAACTCGACACATTTGGATTTATTCATTTATTGCTTTACCCGATGCTAAGTAAAGAACTCATATAACCAATAAACGAATAATGTCTTTATTAATACGCAAAACAATGTTTGATTACATTGACAGTCGAATGATAAATAAGCTAATGCCCTATACATATCCAATCCTCGTATAGCATTCGAAATCCCTAACAATCTCCCACTTGCACTCAATGACATGCGCTGTTGTATCTAATACCCATCTTCTCGAGATGTTTGTTCAGCACTGCTTGAGATAAAGTCTTGGTGAATGGGTCGGCCACGTTGTCCGCAGTCGCAATCTTCTGGACGGCTATGTAGCCACTCTCAACGAATCCACGTAACACGTGGTATTTTCTTTCTATGTGTTTGGATTTACTGTGAGATCTTGGTTCCTTCGCTTGCGCGATTGCACCACTATTGTCACACCACAGTGGCAGTGGTTTTTCGGCAATCGGAACCAGTTGGTGTTTTCCAAGAACTTTCTCATCCAAACTCCTTCTTTAGCTGCCTCTGAGGCGGCTATGTACTCAGCCTCGCAGGTGGAATCAACAGTTGTGCTCTGCTTGGAACTTTTCCAAGATACTGCTCCACCGTTGAGTGTAAAGACGCAACCTGAAGTGGATTTTCGGTCGTCCACGTCTGACTGGAAATCCGAATCCGTATATCCTTCCACTTCTAATTCTCCATTTCCATAGACTAGCACCATATCCTTTGTTCTTCTAAGATACTTGAGGATATTCTTGACTGCTGTCCAGTGTTCTTTACCCGGGTTGGCTTGAATCGACTGACTACGCTCACAGCGTATGCTATGTCCGGTCGCGTGCAAAGCGTCGCGTACATCAAGCTACCCACTGCGGATGCATAGGGGATTCCATTCATCTCTTTTCTATCTGCCTCACTTTGAGGACACATAGCTTTGGAGAGATGTATCCCATGCCCCATAGGTAAGAATCCTTTCTTAGAATTGTCCATGTTATATCGTTTCAGGACCTTTTCTAAGTATAGGGCTTGGGAGAGCCATAACATCTTATTCGTTCTATCCCTATAGACACGAATTCCTAGGATGTAGGTCGTTTCTCCCAAGTCTTTCATGGAGAATTCGGTTGAAAGCCATGCTTTCACCATCGAGAGCATCCCAATATCGTTTCCTATCAAAAGGATGTCATCGACGTACAATACGAGGAACGATATCTTGCTCCCACTGCTTTTTCTGTAGACGCATGGTTCATCTTCGTTCTTTATGAATCTGTAGCTCTTAATTACTACATCAAATCGAAGATTCCAGCTCCTAGAGGCTTGTTTAAGTCCGTAAATTGACTTATTCAATTTGCATACTTTAGGAGCATCCTTTTGTGATGTAAAACCCTTTGGCTGTTCCATATATATTTCCTCCTTGAGGTATCCATTTAGGAACACGGTTTTCACATCCATCTGCCACATCTCATAATCGTTATACGCTGCTATCGCAAGTAATATCCGAATGGACTTCATCATCGCAACGGGCGAAAAGGTTTCCTCGTAGTCAATTCCTTCTTTTTGACTATAACTTTTCGCTACAAGCCTAGCTTTGTATGTATCCACCAGTCCATCTGATTCAATCTTTCTCTTGAAGATCCACTTACACCCAATGGGTCTAAAACCATCGGGGAGATCAACAAGTGTCCAGACCTGATTTTCGTGCATTGAATCCATTTCGACTTGCATAGCTTCAAGCCATCTTACGGAGTCTATATCCGTCATTGCCTGGTCATAGGTAGCGGGGTCATCCCCGACGTTACCCCCGTCGCAACATCCCCGTGCTCGACGTGTACCATTCCATATCTTCAGGCTGGCGAGATACTCTACCAGACCTGCGCAACTCTGATTGCATCTTGGACTGCTCTACGGTGTCTACTAACACTGGAGTTTGTGAAATCGTTTCTATCGTTTCTCCAAGAGTTACTTCACGACCCACTCCACCATCTCGAACGAACTCTTCTTCGAGAAAGTGAGCCTGAAGGGCTTCAACGATTTTCTGATCGTCGTGGAAGTAAAATTGGTATCCCATGGAATCCTCAGGATACCCGACAAAACGTCCTTTCACAGCTCTCGATTCCAATTTTTCTGTCTTGAGCTTTTTCACAAAAGCGGGGCAACCCCATATTCTTATGTGGTTCAAGCTCGGCTTTCTACCAGTCCATATTTCATAAGGGATCTGGTCGACAGAACTAGAAGGGATTCGGTTTAAAACGTGCGTTGCGGTTAATAACGCATGACCCCACAGCGACAGTGGCAGGTCTGTGTAACTTAGCATTGATCGAACCTTGTCCAACAGCGTTCGATTTCTGCGTTCGGACACACCATTTAATTGTGGTGTTCCCGGCGGTGTCATCTGTGAAATGATCCGTTCTCTTTCAAGAACTCGTCAAACTCGAGACTCATGTACCACCTCGATCAGATCGAATGGCCTTTATATGATTCCCAGTTTGTTTTTCTACTAAAGCCTTATATTCCTTGAACTTATCAAGGGCTTCAGACTTGTATCTCATAAGATATACCTTCCCAAATCTTGAATGATCGTCGGTGAAGGTAATAAAGTAGTGGAAAAAATTACCTCGAGCCGCTTCCCCGAATGGCCCACAAACGTCTGTATGAATCAAAGTGAGAAGTTCTGTGGCTTTTTGGAAAGTCCCGGTAAAGGGAGACTTAGTCATCTTTCCAAGGATACACGATTCGCAAGTCGGATAAGGGTCCGAACCCAACGGCTTAATCATGCCATTTTTCTCCAACTCACGAATTTTTTGATCTCCTGCATGACCAAGTGAAGATGCCACAATTGTCTCATATTGGTCTCTAATTTTCGTTTGTTGGTAATTGTGTTCACAAATTCAGTTTTATCTTTGACATTTAGATAATATAATCCGTTAAGTAAAGTTGCACTTCCGACGCATTTATTTCCAAAATAAATATCGCAAATATTATTACTAAAGCGGAACTCATATCCGTTTCCGCTCAAAACGGGAATAGAAATAATATTCTTAAGCCCTTTGGGCAATACTAAACAATCAGAAAGCAATAACTTATGTCTACTAGATAAAACAAGAGTTCTTGATCCAATGTGGGTCGCCACTATGTCCGCTTCCTACGTTGATCATGACCTCTCGATCCGCCAACCTCCTACTTCGTTCCAGACCCTGGTTTGAAACACAAATGTGAGCGCTAGCTCCTGAGTCTAGGATCCATGAAGTGGAGTACACAGTCATAGAACAATTAGTTTCTAAAACATAAAGTTCTTTACCTGAGGCGGCTAGCTTTGGGCAATCGCGCTTCCAATGGCCGAGCTCATTGCAGTGAAGGTATTTGTCCGTGGGCTTGGCGCCTTTAGACACGTTTTTCGTGGCCTTGCCTTTTGAAACTCCTCCCTTGGGCTTAATGGGCTTGTCCGACTTTTTCTTTCTAATCGACTTCCGAGTCTTATAAGTCGCAACAAGAGCCACTTCCTTTCCCTTTATCTTTTTCATCTGAGTTTGGGCCGTTGACAACTGGTTCATCAACTCAGTTAATGTCATCTCGACCCTATTCAGATTATAATTCACAATGAAGGATTAAAGGAAGCCGGCAGTGACTGGAGCACGAGATCGTTTTGGAGCTCATTGTCCATGAGGAAGTCGAGTGCATCGAGTCTCTCGATCAAACCGATCATTTTCAGCACATGTTCTCTAACGTCGCTGCCCTCATCATTTTGCAATGAAACAGTTGCTCTGTCAAAGAGTAGCGAGCACTCCTGGAGTGTTCACCAAAGAGCTCCTTCAAATGAAGCAAAATGGCGCCCACTTCCATTTCCGAGTGGCTTCGCTGCAACTCATTCTCATGGATAGGAGTATATAGCCCTTGACCTTTGGCTCGTCTATTTGCCACTTGACATACGCAGCCCGTCGTCGTCACTCGCATCAGTCCCTGGGACTTGCGGTGTAGGGAATCGAGGACATAAGTCAAAGACTCCATACCTAGAACTATCCTGAGGTTACGGAGCCAGTCCACGTAGTTTGGTCCTACCAAACGGTTCTTTTCAAGCAGCATGTTTAAAAGATTCGTCATAGTAACTAGAAAGAAAATAACTCTGCAGAGATAAAGATCACATAGTTAGGTTTATTCTATCATTCATCAAGCGCAAACACGGACTTTTCGTTTCGCTTGACTCCCACTATTTTTCTCGAAAATTCTATTCTCCCGATTTAAGAATTTCGGAAACTTCGTTGAGTAGTTTCATAGTGGAGTTGAGGTCCCCGACTCGATTAGACATGCCTCAGCCTTTAACGAAATATTTGGTCTGCCTAATCGATCGAAGTCGAGTTTCACTCGAAACCCATCCTATGAGTATATTAACTATCTTTGTCTCAGTCAGTGACCCTCACGGCTAACCCTGCATTTTGGGTATAACTGTCTAAGTGCAACCTAATCAACTTATGCTCTAACCGCACATTTGAATTCCGCCTTGCTGCCTTACGCTTCGTGGGGCGGAATATGCTATGGTGAGCGTCGTCAAACGAACCAGAAACGCTAATGTTAGGGCTTGATGTACGGCGCCAACTTACTCGGAACAAACCGTACAAACTCCCTCACACCAGACATCTCAAGCATGATAGAAGACAGGAACCCAATTCTTTTTCTCACTTAGTATTTATCAAACGGGAGAAAAAACCTTTTTCACATAAGAGCACATAAAGCATGCATATCATTTCACAAATCGACACGCACGTAAGTAGTAAATAAACCCTAGGAAAATAAACTACAAGGCAACACGAACTGGTTATTTATATTCTAGCCCTATTACATGAATTATGTGTATGTGGCTTCAAAAAATCATCGGTTCTCCGTATGGGCTTTGAAGTCGACAATCGCCCTTCATCATTCGAACGGCCTCCAAGTCGTCGATCGTCCACCAAGTCATCTTCTCCCGGGGAGTCGTCAACCGTCGAACAGCTTCGTGTATTCTAAACTAAGCCTAATCTAATAAAGACTTTGAAGTACAACACGGGGGGATCATCACTCCCAAACAACCCGTAAAAGACAAATACAACCCGGGAGGACGAGGCCCTTAACAAATAACCCGGAAAACCAAATAGAAATCCTAAACCCGTAAGTGTGCCTTAAATCATAATCATAACGAGCACGTTGACAATTTCATGAATTCAAACCGAAACCGACAATTTGGCCTTAAATGGGCCAGGCCCAATAAAAAGGCCCGTTAGGGTTTTTGGGCAAAAAACCCTAGGCGGCCGTCGTGTCCCGAGGCTGCAGTTTCGTGCGGGTACGCGGCTGTCCGCGCGCCGCTGGCGCTGCCGTCAGAGGTGGCACGCCATCGAACAGCGGTGTGCCGCTGCCCGAGGCAGCGGCGCGATGGTTCGGGTCTTCGTTGCCCGAACCCGCGGCAGCGGATACGCCGTCGCACAGCGCGGTTGTGCGTGCGGCTGTGCGGCTGTCTGCGTGTCGCAGCGTCTCGGCGGTGGTGCCTTCGCCCCGTCGAGCGGTATGGTGGTCGTGGGTTGGCAAGCGACGCATCGAGCAGCCCCACGCGCCTAGTGCGTTGGCTTTTCGATCGTCTCCCACGAGCCTTGTTTCGATTTAATCATGTTATGATTCCGATCACGAGCCCTGGCTCTGGTACCACTGTTGGGAAAGGTACCCGGTTTGTACCCGAGACGCAACGCCCCGGGATACGGTGCGGAATAAAATTTTTTCCGGGTTCCTTTGCAGCTCGGATCGAAAACTCTAATCACGTTGACACGTAATAGGGCGGGTCATACCCGTGAGAGATTACCTTTGAAGCGAGTGGCAGCTCCTCGTCGATTGCGTCGTCGTCCGCGGTGGTGTTGGGTATCGTCTAGATCGTCACGCCGACCTCGCAGTGTACCCGGTTTCGATTCTCCGAAGATGGCTAGAGAGAATTGATCCGTCGCTCGGGAGAGTGGTTTGCGTTTGTGTGTTCGTGTTTCGATTCTCGGGTCGAGAAATTTCGCGTCGATTCTCTTCCCGTGTTCTTTTTTTTTTACGAGGGTCTCGCCCTTATTTATAGTAGGGGAGGACGAAATTTTCAGCCCTAAACAAGGCTAAAATCTCGAAATATTTGTTCCTAAATATGAGAGATATTCTTGCCAAAATATCTCTCCTAATTGAATTCAAAATTCTATTAAATGAACATATTATAAATAGAAAACTAACTAAGATATTAAAATATCTTCAAATATGGTAAATAAATTTCGAAATTTATATAAAATATAAATTCGAATTTTAGTTTTATGAAATAATATTCCAAATATTTTTATTACCATATTTGTAAATGACGAAAATACCCTTTAAGGCATTTTTCGAATTTCTCGGCTTATGGTTGAATTCCAATTCTTCCCTCAAGTCTTTCTAAGCACTTAGCCAGCCTAAGTCTTAAAGTTAGTTTCATATGAAGTCCGACTTCGGTCCACTTAATGACCCCGAGGCCCAATAAGGCGTGGCATAACGACCCGAGGCCCGTTAAGGCCCAAAACACAATCTCTCCTTCTCGGTACACATTGATGATCCTTTTTAAGCCCGACTCTCTAGGTTCGACTCAATCGGCAAGGAGGAATCCAAGAGTCCGGTAGGTGCCTAGCCAATCCCGCAGTAGGACAGATCCCGACTTGAGCACGAATTTCGAACTAGTCTCATTCCAGAACCTAACTATAGATTATAGTACTACGTACAAACCCTTCAGCTGTGACCCGATCGAGTGAGAGCCATGGTATTTGTCAAACTCACTAAAATCGATACTATGATAAAATGACACGAGGCAAATTACCAAACTACCCTCCATGTCTAACATGAGTTAGTTTAATACCTTGGCCAAGGATTTTGTAATTTCCCGCCGTCATTCTCATAGGACACTTGTCTCGATTACTTGCAAGACTGTGAATCCGTACTCGGCGGTCTAAGCCCGGCAATCACAAATATCCATCAAGACCGCATCTGTCCCGCTGACCCATGCAATAGCAAATCGTATCTAGCGAAACCAGTGATAGTCAAGGCTTCAAAGTCAACTCCGTCAAAGCCCCTTTCGGTCTAAGGTTCAAGCAGACTACTATAGTTTTTGTCGTCGATCATTGACACTCCTTGAGTAATAAGCCATGTTTGATCGTACGACCTGCGAGTCAGTGTCCATGAAACGATTCAATCCCTTGATTCGACTCGTATCACTAGTCATGACTTCCGCTTCCAAACGGTATATCGGCTCACGATAAGTCATCTACAAATAAGCCATGATTGGTTTTCCAGCACCCAACTGAAACCTAAGGCTTATGGACATTTTATGTTCGAGGTTAAGAGTCCACTGGTGCCTTCCTCTCTCGTACCCATCGAGAACACTGACTCAACTCGACACATTTGGATTTATTCATTTATTGCTTTACCCGATGCTAAGTAAAGAACTCATATAACCAATAAACGAATAATGCATTTATTAATACGCAAAACAATGTTTGATTACATTGACAATCGAATGATAAATAAGCTAATGCCCTATACATATCCAATCCTCGTATAGCATTCGAGGGCATATCCCTAACAATTATGTGTTTGAGAGGGAGAAATATTTTTTAAAAAATATTATATTGTGTAAAATTCCTCAAAAACAGTACTGGAGAATTTTTCCAAAATTTTTCTATATTCCGTCTGGATTCGCGGATTTCGATTTGAAATCTAGAATTCATCCAAATCACCCATTCGGTAACCGCCCGAATTTGGATTTCGATTTCATCCAAATCCAAGGAGAATTCAAACTCTTGTTGTTTGATGATTTTGAAATTCGACCGCATGTGGTATGTTTTCGAAATCCAAATCCCCCCCTAATGATTTCATACCAATAATAACGAAAATAATAATAATAATAATAATGATGATAATAATAATAAATAATAATAATAATAATAAACAATAGTAATACGTGTGGGTGAACGATTAGTCGAGCCAACTGGCGAGCTTGATGTGGCGACTCGAGCTGGACGAACGACAAGTCGAGCCGGCCCGAGAAAAGCTCAGTTCGAGCATGACGAACGATGACTCGTGCCGGCTCGACAGAAGCTCGGTTCGAGCTCG
The DNA here is from genome assembly GCA_004919715.1 of Linderniella brevidens. Taxonomy (NCBI): domain Eukaryota; kingdom Viridiplantae; phylum Streptophyta; class Magnoliopsida; order Lamiales; family Linderniaceae; genus Linderniella; species Linderniella brevidens. The sequence continues at coordinate 3,024,206 of SWDC01000158.1, forward strand.
ATGAACATTAGTCAAGCCGGCTCGCGAGCTCGATGAACCATCTCGACAAAAGCACGGCTCGAGCTGGCTCGGCAAAAGCTCGGCTCGAGTTCATTATTGTCGAGCTCGAGCTCCATTTTGAAATCCGAATTCCGTAATCCTAGCATTTGCCAAACAATGGTTTTGGATTTTGGAATTCGTAATTTCAAACCACGGGATTCAACTCAAATTCACGAATCCAAACACATCCCTAAGGAATTTTTCCACTTTCGAGCTTAAAATTTTTCAAAGGGATGAAGACTATATCAATTAAACGTGTTCGATTTCAAATTGAGGACTTTTGAAAAATTCGGGTCAAAGTTCTCATACTTCTAAAGATAGAAGTTGCAATTTCAATAGCAAAATATCGATAGTCATTCTTCATTCGAGCTTAGTCATTCTTCATTCGAGCTTTCACACAAATTCGCAACCTTAATATTTCTAATTTTCAATTTCAAAATTATCGATTTCACTTCATACTTTGATTTCGTGAGCTATAATCTTTCGTTCGTCGATTTATCATTCCCCATTAATTTCCAACATCTTCGACCAACAATTTGGTAAGAAACTACAGAAAATTCGTGTTTTCATCGGCGATATAATGATTTCGGCAGCGATTTCCGAAATATCGGCAATTTTCTGAAAATCGGCATATTGTTCCAAATCTCGTCTCTGCTTTCCAATTCTGAAGAACCAACATCCTTGGAAGACAATGTTCTTGTTGATCAGTAAAATCCTTTCACCAAAGCATACGGGGTTCGATCGATGCAACTCCACATTGCTGAAGTTGTTCAATGTATTACTCTTCAATGAGAATTATGACTATGCAGACCTTGTCACGAAGGAAATAAAGGACCGAATAGCATTCGAGACAACACCCAAAAGGTGAAGGTCGTTATGTTCATCTGGTGGTTCCCACTCTTTATCAACCATGTTATGTCGTTGCATCATGAGATTTCTCAATGATCTTCGAAAGAGAATATCAACACTCCCAAGCTCCAATATTTGAGAAGACGAAGGTGGATCCAAATGCTCGACCGATGCTGATTTCACGACATCTACCTACACTGGCTGATCCAACGGATCATGCTGTAGTTGATTATTTTGAAAGTCATCAACTAGATATATCCAATGTAAGCAGCATTCCCATAGTCTGTGCTAGCTTTCAGCGGCTCCCTCGGGCAAGTCCCAGCACGGAGTTGCGTCAGAAGAAGAAACATTCAACACCTTCTACTAGACGTTCGACGACCTCCACAACTTTTGGCTCTCAAGCTCAACCTCACGATGCTAGAGTTTCTGCTGTAGGTGATGTGGAAACACTGTTTGCTCGCGGAGGCAGGCGACCTGAGAATCGAACAGAGATGACCCATGATCGACTCGTGAGCTCCGCTAGACCGACAACTACTAGTGCATCTATACCTATGCTGCCAGCTATATTACAGTTTAGGTCTACAGGCCTCTCGGATTTTCATTTGACCACGAGGGGTCCTTCTTCAACGCTTCTCACTACAAGTCTTCCATCAGAGATCTTCTCTAATGTAGTTGTCCCAACACAAATTTCAGGGTCAGTTGCTTTGTTCTCACCAATCGTGACAGAGGTTAACAGGAAGAAGTACGTGGCTTCTGCTCTTGCCGAGTTTGAGGCATGTCTTGATGACAAGATCATGGAGCGAGTTCAGACTGCGGTGGCACGCTTACAAAGAAATAGTTGCAAAGCACCACTGACGGAGGAACCCCTGCCATCTTCACCATCACCTCACACATGCTTTGATCCTAATACTGCCCCGCTATCTGAACTTAGGGAAATTCTCTACAACAGAGTCCTCGCTGAAGATCTTTTGGAGTCTTACGATGTAGAGCTGCTCGCCTTTCTCCAAACACAAAGAACTTATTGCGGTGACACCTCCAGGACTAAGCGTCGACATGATGATCTAGATGATGGTTCAGATTGTCATGAGGGGGAGAGGCGACTTTGTGTCGGAGAGACAAGAACATCCTGAGGCGGCGAGACATCTCAACCAAAACAAGTTACCACCACATCAACAAACCAAGAAGCTTCAGCTTCAGAGCTAGCCCCTGGAACTTCACAGGTGGCAGATAATTCCTCACTATTCCAAGTTGAAGATCCTATTGACGACTTCATCATCAACAAGACTTTGGATAGAACAGATCCCGAAGAAAAGAATCTTGCAAAGGCAAAAAACTTACTGAGAGAATCAATTGATGGACTCATAAATTTAGAGTTAACAAAACTCGAGGAAGGAGAAGACTATGAAGTAGAACCAAAGATCTTCCAAGGGTAGTCAAGCAGCAAACACCTCCAGAGATATCTAAAGAGACGGTGCAAGAAAAGACTCATTGGGAGAATATCAAGATAGTCGCTTCATTCCAAAAGAAGATGAAACACAACACATTTGGCGAAGGGAGAAGAAGATAAAGCTGCTTGATGAGCTCAAACTCCGTGGTCTCTCTCACTTAAAAGGAACCGACGGGTCCGAATACCTATACATGTTGAGGAACAGTGACAGAAGAAGAGAAAAGAGAGACAAGGAGTAGATACAGAACGGATGAGACTGAAGCCTCCATTTACGAAAGTACTTGGAGTATAGCTTCACAAATTGGACGAAGAGTCAAGTATCTGATATGTATCATCGAGCGTCATGATGGATTAATTGATCGAATATCCAAAGGAGAGCTATCAATGGTAGAGCTTGATGACATCTTTCAGATGCATTATCACTACAGAAACCTTGGATCTCGTAACATGGATGAAGCGCTCAGGTTGGGATATGACGTACTCAAGAGATTCATGCTCAGAAAAATTAGATACTTCATGTGTCAAGACCTTCAAATTGCTCTAGTGAATAATATGAAGAATATCAACCTCACAAGGCCAAGAAACTACCGATCAAATATTGAATATCTCCTTGTTACTTTAATCATTACAGATTAAGAGATAGGAGTAACATATCCGAATTATGACGTTCAAGAACAAATTCTCCTAGTATCTGAACTCAAGAAGTACTCAGATGGAACGTTGAAGATCGTTTGTTAGTACCTCTTGAACAAGAAAAAGGAACTAGAAGATTTGATAGATACCTCCGAGATGGAGGACATAGATACTCATCTAAGGCAAAATTATTGAGCTGGTTGAAGACAGTCTGAAATTCAAGGACATAATCAGACATTACGAGCTGCTCTGACTTAGGAATTCTATGCACAAGAGACAAAATATAACAAGGACTACAAAGTGAAAGAATACAAAGGGAGAGATTGTTAAATGACTCTGTGTTTTATATGTAGTTATTTTTGTTTAGGAATTATTTGTAAGATTTCAAGAGTTTAGGCGCTAAAATGTAAATATACCAAATTTTGTTTTGGTATATATAGGTATGAGTGGGCTTAATATTTGGTGTGCGAAAAATATGAAAAAAATGATTGATCATTTTCTACTTACGAGATTTAGCAATATCGAAAAAGAGCTTTCAACGTAACCGAGATTACTAAGATTCTGCATACAAAATTTTATTAGGTTATTAAATACGAGTTCTTCGATTAACCCGTTCGTTATTGGATAATTAAGACCTAATACACTCGATTATATTTTCTTCGAGGTGTATGATAAAGATACTCAACGCACAATATAGAGAGATTTCATTATAAACTTGCAATTATGCCTCATCATAATCACACAAAGTAGAACCATGTATGATCAAAGGGTCTTTATTAATGGTCATAATTTGGCTCGGGTTCACAAAGGGCGTGACATATAGGATAAATGAGTTCGAAACTTTTCAAACATGTGAATCATCAATTTGCTCAACTCACCTGCCACATTTTCCACTTGTTCTATCGTTGATCTATTCTTTCCCCTTCTTTCTTTTATTTACTCACAATGAAGCTTTCCTTCTCGCAAGACATGGAAATGAAAGATTTTTGAAGGAGAAGTTCTTCGCAATTTCGGGTCGAAGCTATGCTCCTCTTCTTTTTGATCCGTGAAAAGAATGAAAGATTATCAAGGTAGGAGTTCATAGTTTTTAAACGAACAACGAAGATATGTTCCCTCTTCTTGAGATTCCTTGAAGTAACAAGATTAGCGATGAGGGATTTCAGAGAAAGGTCCATACTCATCTTCTTATGATCCTTGAAAGGTTAAAAAGGTTATTAAGGGAGGAGTTCATGGCCTATCTATTTTGAGCATTCCTTCTCCAACATATTCCTCCCCCCCCCCCTTTTTTCTCGTTTGAGTAACCCAAATACAATCAACGAAATAACTCGTCAATGCAATGGTTGGTGTAGAAGCTATTTAGGTTGACAAGATATAGCGGATGTCAAATAAAGAAAAAAGTCAAACAAGGCTCAAATGGGCTCACGAAATGACATCGACGGATGGAATAGGAATATTTTTGCCAAGTGACTTAATCTTAGGTGACTGGATCATCTTTATGATAGAGATTCACAAGGCAATTGTGATATGCATAATAGAGCAAATTTGAAAATAATAAATATATAGGCGAACGGTAAATACTAAAACATTGAGCACGTGAGAGAATGTGCTCGGAATTTTACTCTCAAGGCCCAAAAATTCACATATTTGAACTGACTTTATGCCTTATATCACATGCTGTTCTCTTATATTTGTACTTTGTGATAGTGAATCATACGCATATCAAAAACATGTATCTGGTAACACTGGCTCATTTAAGTCAAATAAGCATATCTAGACATAAAAAAAATATTACTTTTTATTTCTTATTTATTATTATTTTGTTAAAATAACAAAAACAAAATAACAAATAATAAAAAAAATATTCATACTCCTAAACAATCAGACAAGTTGATTAGTAAAGCACATATGTGAACATGTTGAAGGAGCAATTGATTACTGAACGAGATTCAACATGCATAACTTAGATGTGATGAATTGGAATTGTGTTTCATCCAATGGCTTAGTAAATAAGTCGGCAAGCTGTAACTTCGTACAAGCACAATACTCTTCGATGGTTCCCTTCTCAACATGATCTTTTATGAAGTGATGACGTAAATCTATTTGCTTAGTGCGAGAGTGATGAACAAGATTACAAGTTACGACGATTGCGCTCTTCGAGACGCTTTAAATTTGCATGTAATTTAAGCAAACTCGTATTGGAGAAGTTGAATGCACATCCAAAGAATATGTGAGCAACAACTAGCAGTAACGGCGTATTCAGCCTCCACCGTAGATGTTGAAACACAGTTTTGTTTCTTTGACGACCAGCACACCAATTTGTCGCCAAGGAATTGAGCTCCGCTCGATGTGCTTTTCATGTCCATTCTGCAACCTAAAAAACTGCATCGATAAAACCAACTAGATTAAATCCCGAAAGTTTAGGATAACAAATACCTAAATTTGGAGTTCCTTTAAGGTAACGCAAGATCCTCTTGTAGCGATCATATGAGATTCTTTGGGATTGGCTTAAAATCTAGCACAAGACACGTCACGAACATTATGTCTAGTCTGCTTGAAGTGAGGTAAAGCAATTAGCATTGATTCCTCGGTACGTCTTGACATCAACCGGTTTCCCCGGAGGATCCGAGTTGAGTTTGCAAATCGTATACATTGGAGTCGGCATCGGTGTGTTTTTGTCCATGTCGTATTTCTTCATGATATCATGGATACACTTGGACTGATTAATGAAAATTTCGTCTTTTAGTTGTCGGAATTGCAATCTAAGGAAAAAATGAGTTCTCCCATCATGCTCATTTCTAATTTGGACTCATTAAATCACTAACATCTTGCAGAACTTCGGATTTGTTGATCCAAAGATGATATCGCCAATGTAGACTTGTACTATCATGGTGGCGTTCCTTTCCCTTTGACGAATAGAGTAGTATTTAGCGTCCCTTTGGAGCATCCAGACTTAACCAAGAAGTCCGGGAGCACGTTGTACCATACCCTCTGTGCTTGTTTAAGTTTATATAAAGCTTTATGAAGGCGATAGACATAGTCGCGATGCTTAGCACTTACAAATCCTTCCGTTTGAGCTACATAGACTTCTTCGTTCAAGACTCCATTTAACAAGACGGTCTTAACATCCATTTAATAAACCACAAAGTTTTTGTGAGCTGCGTAAGCAAGAAAGAGTATGATGCATTTCATTAGTGCAACCATGGCAAATGATTCATCGTAATCGATGCCCACTTGTTTGTTGTACCCTTTCGCCACAAGACATGCTTTGTTCTGGACTATTTACCATCTTTGTCCGTCCTGTTTTTTAAGACCCATTTTGTGCCAATAATAGTCGTGTAATGAGGTCTTAGAACTAACTATTACACTTGAAGTCTTTAGAATTGCTTGATCTCGTCTTGCATCGAAATAGTCCAGTCAGGATCGGTGAGAGTGTAGGTCTCAAATCACCTAGTTAACAACAAGAATGGTGAAGAATCGATGAAGAATGCACTAAAAACCTTAAGTGTGTGTGAATGTGTTTCGATATCTTTAAGGTACTGTAGAGGCGTGTTTTTTTATAAGTGTAGGGTTTTAGTATTTATACCCTTGGATTAGGGTACAAGATACCTGGGCCCCTAAAAGCCCATTACAACAAGTAAATCACTAATCTCTACAACTTAGAGATTAGTTCACTTAAATTTAATTTACTAGACTAAGACTTAATAAAATATGTTGGACACTATTAAAATATCTAACAATCTCCCCCTTAGTGTCCAATCTTCAAGTCGTGCTTTGGGGTCTTCATCTTGACTTTCTTCTTTTTCTCTTTTCTTTCCGGTGATGGAGGACTTACGAAATCGTAAAGCTAGCTCGTACATTTGGATGTTATTTCTTAGCTCTAAACGATCATTAATCGTTTCTATTATCGTTTCGCTTATCGGTCCTTCTTCGACTCCAAGATCCTTGGAGTATTTCCCGGGTCCCAACGAGGCATGTCAGCTTTGAGGCTCTTCAGCGTCCTGTCAGAGAACTTTGAGATTTGGGAGATCACCATCACCTGAGTCCTCTTCTCCTTTGGTTGATAGTAGGTGACTCCCAGCTCTGGGTGTGTAAAGATATGGGTCTCTTGGTAATGTTGAATCTCTTGCTCACATGTTGTAGGCACCGTCATGTTAACTTTCTTCATGTTACTTTCCAAAGCAATCTGAAAGTCTTCAGTGGTATGATAGTTGTTTTGCCTCAGCATGAAGGACTTCAAGGCATTGAATCCCTTCCGATATTTGTGGTTCCTCATGACGAATTTCATATACATTCCGAAGTGGTTAGTGACTTCGTCCAGAGGAGGTTAGGGATTTCGGCCTCTAAGATCGGTCCTTCGAGCCATCGACTCTAACCACGAAAAGACACAGAGGGAAACTTGTCGTAGGTGTACTCCACTTCTTTGAGTTCAGCAATGAGAGCCTTCTCCTTTTCTCTTGCTTTCAGTTGCGCCAACGGAAGTCCCCTTCTCGTTGTCAGTTGTGAGAGCATAAAGAGATGGTTGAACCCCCGCCTCGTGTTTTTCAGGTGTGTGAGGCCTCGGAGAGTTAGCTCGTAGGTAGGATTTATCTTCTCGGGGCGCCTCCAGATATTGGGAAAGTAGTCTTCGAGGAAGGGGGCGGTGATCCTCTTGTTTTCCCATGGAGTCTCGACTAACACCGTACCTTTGGTCAAGTTTGGTGTTTCCTTAACTCCATTGTAGAGCAATTCTTGGAGCTCATGCATCTCCCTTTGGTGGTGTTCGCCCGTCTCTTCCTCTTTAGGATCAATCGAGAAGGCATTCGTTGTCAGCCTTTGTAGGAAGTATTTGGTGTGGTCAAGGCGTAGGCTAGATTCTTCTTCCATCTCCATTCGGTGCAACCGCTCCGCCTCCAAGATGTACTTGTCGATGTACACTTGGTGTTGGAGGGATGTTCGGATGTAGTGGTTGTTTGGACTCCTTGGGAGGCTTGGTGGGTGGTGGTTTGTGGTGGTGTTTGTGGTTGGGCGGTGGCAGTTTGTGTTGGTGGTGGTTGTTTGCACAATGTGGTGGGTGATGGTTGTGTGGATGAAGATCCCGCTCCTCACGATGAAGTTTTCCCCTTTCCTCTTTCTCGGTCGCCCCTCGTTATCTTCTGTCATTTCTCCCCCTCAGGACGATCCTGATCGTCAGGATCATCATGTCTTCGTTTGGAGCATGAGTATTCTTCGCGGCAGGTCAGAGGTGGTAGATCATTCGGGCGATCGACAAGGTGCTAGAACAACGTTGTTCGGCGGAGGTGCGGGTAAGGAGTTCAACGAGTCGGTAAAGGAGTACGTTATGGAGGTAGTCGATGAGGACCGTGAAAGCGTTGATTAGGGCGATGTCGGGTTGCGTTTTGGATGATGAAGGTGGGACGGAGGATGATGGTGGTGGTTGTGATGATAGCGGAGATGGTGGTGATGGTGGCGGAGGTGGTGGTGGGGTTGCGTTCGTCATAGGAGCTTTTTCCTTGTCCCTTAAGACAGATTCGATCATCGACCCCAAGAGGCTCTGTTTGAGAAACGGGACACTTGCGTTGATCGCCTTCTGAACCGTCTCTTGGACGGTTTGGGACAAAGGTGTGCTTAGTGACGTAAGGGGGAGATAACCGTCTGGAGCCACAAAGGCGTTCCATTGTCACCACATCGGAATAGGTTACTGATGCGTGACATGTACTTACTCTGGCAAGACTTCCAACCGATCCTAATGACACTATTGGAGGAAGTGTCACTACGGTCGTTGTAGTAGGTTCACTTAGACCTGCGAGGGTAATCACTGCACCGGGGCCACTAAGGCTTCCCGTTGAGAACTCGCTCGTAAGAGGGTCGATCGGATGGCCCGTTACCGCTGTTGGAATTGACGTTTCAGCGGTGAGTCTTCCTTCCAATCCTCGAACGACATCCATAATGGATGCGTCTATGGAAGTTCCTGTTAGATCAGGAAGACCTAAGGTGAGAGGTGTATGTGTCCTAATGGGTGGGAAAAATAAAGGCAAAGTGGGCATGTGACCTATCGTGAACAACGAAAGGGCGGTGGTCGGGTGCTGTGAACCACCTTGTTAAATATCTTCCACCTCCGAGCGAGGTGGTGATAGTAGATGTGGGTCCCCTTGTGTGGATGTTGAGACATCCGTATGTTGTGAAGAGTTCGTCATTGAACTTAATGTGACGACTACTACTCGGGAGTCGAACACATCGACTCCTGATCCTACGGGGCTAGTCCGACTTATGGTGGGTTTGGGGTAAACGGTGGAGGGCATCGGCAAGGAATCACGTAGATCTTGGGTTTTCTTCTGTCTTTTCTCTCGCCGGATGCCCGAGATGTCTGTGAGTGGATGTTGGTCATCCTCTGATTTGGTTGCTTCGGAGGACTCCACAGCTGACGATCGCTCAGGACCCTCACCTTCACTCGGGGGTGCTCCGGGGTTGGGCTTTGCTGGGTTTGCCAAAGCCGTGGGAGCATGGACGTGGTGTGCCAGACGGTAGGCGGTGATCGAGTAGTCCGTCTAGTTGGCAAGTTGAAGGAGAGCCTCTGGTATTGTCATTGATGGGTATAGTGGGGAGTTAGTCTTGGCCTTCTGAAAGTACTTGAGGATTGGCGGTGGGTAACTCCGTGCATTCGACCGTGTCGGGATCTCCAGGTTGGCTGTGAAGATGTAAGTTGATGAAGAGCGGTATCCACTGGAGATATGAGATTGCCTGGACCTTCTTCGGGTTGTCTCGTAGTTGGATTTGGTCCATGAGGTCGTTTGATATTAACTGGGCGTAGTCAAAGTTGTGGTGTAAGACTATCCCGTGGTATATGATTGGGTGACATACACATTTTGACGAGCCCAAAGAAAGTTCTCCATGGGTGAGGGATTGCTCCCAGTTGCTAATTGGAGAGCATCTTTAGTTCTGTCTCGTAGCCGACAAGTTTCAGATCTTGGAGGAGTTCCGCGTCGGTGGACTGGGGCTCGTAACTCTGACTCATAAGCATTCAGAGTGCTCGCCGAAGGATGGTCTTTGTGAATATCACCATTGTCGTGTTGATTGTTGCCTTCAACTTGAGTGAATTCTTTTTTTTGGGATGCCTCATTGTCCTCCAGAATTGTTGAAGATATACTTCGGGGACTTGATCCGTGCGGGAGAAAGCCGGTCATAGACGATGCCCTCGTAGTATGACCACGATGATCTTGCATTTGAATGTTGCAAGATTGAGGCCGAAGTTGTTCTCCTTTAATTGAATCCATTTTTCGTGAGGATATATGGAGTTTAAGGAAGAGGCTGTTGTTCTAAAATGTGGACACAAATAAAGATGATTAGTCAAAGATCAAGAATAAATGTCCAATTTCTTGTTTTTATATTGATTTAGGACTTACATGTTTGAGATTTATTCGTATGAAAAATTTCTAAGTCCCGAGATTTAATACGTAGCTTGCGGCTTTTGTATATGTGCAGGATAATATATTTTTCGAGATTGTTGTCTAAGTTTTCGGATAAAATTTGTCTTGAAAGTTTTCTAAGTAGTTTTCGCGATCAATAGGTTCAATCGTTTTCGCGGTCATAAGTATTCGAAGTGTTTTGGTGCGAAAACGGATGTTTGAGGTTTGCTAAGTTGGAAATATTTCCTAAGCATCCGTTGCGAAAAAAGTGTATTGAAAACGAGGTTTTCGTGGTCAGTGCGAAAATGAGGTTTCGAAGTTGGAAAATTTTTCTAAGTTTTCAATCCGAAAACGTGGTTTTCGCAGTTACTTGCAAAAACAAGGTTTTCGAAGTTAGAAAAATTTCCCAAGTTTCTGTTGCGAAAACAGTGTTTCGAAAATGAGGTTTTCGTGGTTAGTGCGAAAATGAAGTTTTTGAAGGTGGAAAAATTTTCTAAGTTTTCTGTTGCGAACACGAGTTGCGAAAACCAGGTTTTCGTTGTAACTTGCGTAATTACACAGTGTATTTTCGCAACTGCGATTTTCATAAACTCTGAAACCTTATATTGCAAAAAGCAAGAATTATCCTTAATCATGAAAATCTTTGAAAAACATTAGCACAAAATGGTAATTTAGCAAAAACCGAGGCGTAATTACGCAATTAAACACTGTTTTAAACCCTAAATTGAAAAAATTAAAACAGACGAATTAGCCCGGGGTTTTGAAAAATCGATTTTGAGGATGAATTTTTTTGAAAATCAGGGTTGATTCCGTGTGTAAATAAAGGGAAAATCATCAAAATCATAAATTTGTGGGGGAACTACCTTAGATTTTCCGAAACTTGACAAATTTTTTTAAAGATGAGTTTCGGAGGTTGAGAAGGTTTTCGCAGTCGAGTTTGCGCAAAGTGGGGTTTTGTTAATGCTTGGCTTTTCGGAACACATATTCAAATAGCCTTGCGAAAACGGCCCATGTAGCGAAAAGGTCCACTAATGCGAAAACTTGGACTACAAAAGTTTCTAAGTAATTTTAATGGAGAAAAAGTTTAATTTTTTAAATATTTTTATAAAATTTGAAAAGTATATAAAACTATTCATAATAAATGCATAAATTATATATATGGGTAATTAGTTAAATTACTAATATTGAAATGATATTTCTACTCCCCTTGAAAATTCAATAGGAACTCCCCCTCAAACATATAAATCTAGCTCCCCCTAAATTAAATAATTGTTCCCCCCTTATATTTTACGAGAAATGAACTCCCCCTTAAGAAAAGCGCACATATATAATTTTTACAATATAAAAGGTTCTTGAAGCACAATCAATAAAGTGTCGAGGTTTAGCATTCCCAACTTTGAAACAAGGAAATAGAAGTGTTTTCATCAAATACCTTGGTAAGTAAGTCGGCTAGCTGAAGCTCGGTACAAATGAATTACATATCTATTGTGCATTTTTCCACGTGATCTTTTATAAAATGATACTTAGGTCTATGTGCTTGGTGCGTGAATCATGTACTGAATTGCATGTAATAGTTATTGCACTCTTAGAGTCACTATAAATAGGAACATTATTTATATCAAACCCATAACCCCGTAGTTTCGTATGCGTCATCCACATGATTTGAGAGCAGCAACTAGCGGCGGCAAGTACTCCGCCTCGGCAGTGGAGGTTGATACGCAATTTTGTTTCTTGACCAACTTACTATTTTGTCACCCAAGAATTGCGCTCCAACCGAGGTGCTTTTCCTGTACATATTGCACCTTGCATAATAAGCGTCAGAATAACCAATTAAATTGAAGTCAGAGTTTTTAGGGTACCACAGTGCGAGATTTGGTGTCCCTTTGAGATACTTCATGATTCTCTTCACGGCAAGCATGTGTGACTCCTTAGGATTTGCTTGAAAGCGGGCACACAGGCACGTGACAAACATGATGTCGGGCACACAGGCACGTGACACGTAGTGGACATCGATGTGCTCTTTGTCGTGCAGTTCTCCATTTCATACTTTTTCAAGATGTCGTGGATGTATTTGGATTGGCTAATGAAGATTCCAACCGAGAGTTGCTTGACTTGTAATCCAAGGAAGAAGTTAAGCTCTACCATTATGCTCATCTCGAACTTAGTCTTCATGAGGTCTCCAAATTGCTCGCACAGCCTTGCATTTGTAAACCTGAAGATGATATCATCTGCATAGACTTGAACTAGGAGAATGTCTTACCCTTTTCATCGGATGAAGAGAGTGATGTCTATCTTCCCTTTTGCGATGCCTGACTTGACCAAAAATATGACATCGTACCAAGCTCGAGGAGCTTGTTTTAGTCAATAGAGTGTCTTGTCTAGTTAGTAGACATAGTCAGGGTGAGATTCACTCACGAACCATTCAGGCTGAGCCACATGGACTTCTTTCACGACTCTGTTGAGGAAGGCTGTCTTGACATTTATTTGATAAACGGTGAAGTTTTTGTAGGCAGCGTAGGCGAGGAAGAGTCTTATGGCTTTGATCCGGGCAACAAGGGCAAAAGTCTCGTCATAATCGATGTCTTCCTGTTGATTGTAACCCTTGGCCACCAATCGAGCCTTATTCCTGATGATGACACCCTCTTCGTCCTTCTTGTTTTTGAAGTCCCATTTGGTACCGATAATGGTCATCCTTTTTGGTCTTGAGACTAATATCCAAACATTTAGTCTCTCGAACTGGTTGGTTTCCTCTTGCATTACCATTATCCAGTCGAGATCGGCCAATGCCTCCGCTACTTTCCTTGGTTCGTAATGACTTAGAAAACATGCAAATATACCTTCATGGGTTTTTGAATATCATTTGCTTACTCCTTGATTCGGATCTCCGATCATCTGAGTTGTATGATGAGCTCAAGTCCACTTTCGCTCGTGTGTGAGAGGTTGTACGACATCGTCTTCGTTTTGAGGATCTACGAACTCCATCTCATTGAAAGTGGAGATCTCTATCGAAGGATTTTCTGATTCTTCCTCATTATATTCGTTCACTTCATTCCCGATGTATATTTCATTTTCGGCATTTGCCAGTGACGTCTGGTTTTTGAGTTGGAGGAGTTTCATCAGCCACGGTTACTTGTTCTACTTGTGGTGCCGATGCATCACTGCCGGGAATGATTTGTGGAGGGACTGTACGTTGGCAAGGATGTACAAGTGTTCGAATAACATGTTCAGATCCTTGTCTTTCACTATTTTTGATGTGGATGTCCCTTCCACGGGTGTAGAACTGTGTTGATCTTCTGTCAACACTCTGATAAGTCCGGATTCTGGACTTATTTGTACAAAAGTCATTGTTGGCGTTTCATCGAAAGTCACGTTCGTGCTCTCAATGAAAATTCTTTTATTTTTGAGGTAGACTTTGTACGCTTTAGATGTTGTAGAATAGCCTATGAAAAATGCTTCGTGTGCTTTAGGTCGAATTTACTTCTGTCTTCTCTATCATTTCCACCAAGCACTTGTGGCGACCCTACTTCCTAATTAAGTTAATTGGCGGATTTCCCCGCAACAGAACACGCGGAAGACCCGATAAAATTTTCTTTTTTTTTTTTTTTTTTTTTTTTAATTTAAATAACCTACATAGTATTATATCGGGTTTACAAAAATATCTACTATTAATACTTTGGGCCGAAGCCCCAAAATTTCAAACCCAATATCAAACACTATGCCACTCCACAGGTCGCGTCCCATGTACTGCGCCACCCTCAAAAGTCCGTGGAGTCACCGCCGCCAGCTCGCCATGAATCTCAACCCTGACACTAGTCGGTGTCGGGTTCATTCTTACCTACAAACAAAAATAGGATAGAACCCTGAGCTATTGCCCAGTAGGTGATTACATAACATGCAATACGTGCGTGCACTCCACCCAATCCCGGTTCCTCACAATATAATATAATGCACACTCGACAAATCTCATCTATCAATTCTCAATTCTCAACAGGGCCCTAGGTCAGACTCGGCACCCACGCGCGCAATGGCAAAGTACACCATCAACCATGCGGTAGCCCACACCGGCCGCGCCGGGTCGCTCCTTCCGCACACAATCTCAACCCGACGGCTTTTTCCCCGAATGTTATACCACAAGTTCGGGTAGATAGGAATCTCACATCTGTCTGCCGTCCCTGAGCCAAATAATATCCGGTGGTTTACACCTCGGGTGGCTCAATCCCGAGTAGATGGGTGTCGCAAACCCCCTCTCCCACCAAGTGCATAATCGAGTCTGAACCTGACTGCCAAAATCGGCAACTCTACCCTTCTCACATTCGACACAATATCGTGTCACCGTATCATTACGGTACCTTCACCTCTCTTATGCATGTCGTGAAATGCATATCACATTCGTCACATATATCACGTATTATTTCTTACAAATAATACCCCAAAATACTCTCGTATCTTAAAATAAGGGTTGACCCGAAAATTCTAGTCAAAGTATGAATATACTTTGATTTAAAGATAAAATGAATTTAAAATAATTTTATTTGAATATTTGGGCCTAATTTAAGACAAAAGTCCAAAAATAATTAGACTGGTCGAATCGTGAAGTTCGGTCAACTTCAGACTTTTTTTTTTTTTTTTTTTTTTTAAAAGCATATGGTCAACCCGACATTTGGAGTCAAAATTCGGGACTCTTCACAGTGTTAGCGGTATTGCCCGAATTTGGATTTCGCGCGTCATTTGATCGAATTTGCGAAGTCTGATTTAGTTCGCGTGTCACCCGAAATTCACTCACAGGAATCACCCCGCGAAATTCAAGTTGACCCGCGAAACTTTAGTCCGACCCGCTACTTCTCTCACAGGAATCACCCTGTGGTCGACCCGCGAAATTAATTCTGACCCGCGAAAAACCCATTTACTCACACAATAAAATCCATTTGAGTCCGCGAAGAACTTTTCGCGACCCGAATATAATTCGCGAACTAAACTTCGGCGAACTATCGAAAATCTGCCCGAATTTCAACCTTTCAAATTTGGCGAAGTTTAAAATTTGGCCCGCGACCTTCTTTTCTCACTCACATCTTTACAAATCTTTCGGCCCGCGAATTTTATCGCAGCCCGCGATTTTCTTTCCTCTCTCACACTTCACGAACCTTTTTGGCCCGCGAATTCTTTTCAACCCGCGAATTTCTCATGAGCTGAAACTTTCTTCATCTCATCGAAATTCATATTTTCCAGAACTTCATCACATGAATCCGTTCCAGATTTCACATAAACATGTAAGAATTCACAGAACTCATATATTGAGCTCAAACTTAACATCTCAACACAGCAAATACAACACATAATCATTCAAAGCTCCCGAAATTCATGAATTCGGATGACCTTTCATCCAAATTCGTTAAACTAAATAAATCAAACTTAAAAACAGTTTGTAGGGGTTAAAAACCACCTACCTCACTTCCAAGTTAGCCGAAATTGCTTAGTTCTTCTCTGCTTTTCTTCGTTTGTTTTCTTTCGTTTGATATTTTCGTTTGTCCTTATCACCTTTTGAGATAAACCTTTAAAAGGAAAGTTACGTTTCCTTTCTCTTAAGGAAATCTCTTATTGGGCCTACTTTAAATTAATTTGGGCCCATATCTATTTATTTTACTCAAAGAGTATTTTTCTTATTTTCGGTTCAATTTCCCGAAAATTCGCTTTGTCCGAAAATTAACTTCATAATTTTCCGAAACTTACAGAATAATTTTCACGCTAATTGCGCATTATTCCCGTATTAATTTTACGGGTATTACATCCTCCCCCCCTAAAAGAAATTTCGTCCCCGAAATTTAAGTTGTCTGAAACAACTCAGGGTATTTCTCTCTCATTTCGTCTTCTCGCTCCCAAGTGGCTTCTTCCAATATCTGGTTTCGCCATAAGACCTTCACGAGGGGAATATTCTTATTTCGTAATTGCTTCACCTCATACATTAGAATCTCTACCGGCTTTTCTTCGTAACTCAAGTCCGGCTTCAATTTTGGTGAAGTCTTTTGTCTCTTAGCACATGATACGGGTCCAACACATACTTTCGCAGTGTAGACACGTGGAATACGTCATGGACTTGTGCTAACGGCGTCGGTAATTCTAGCTGATATGCTACTTCACCGACTCTTTTCAAAATTTTGAAAGGTCCTACATATCTCGGACTCAACTTTCCTTTTTGTCCGAACCGTTTGACACCCTTCATAGGTGATACTTTCAAAAATACTTTATCACCTTCTTCAAATTCTAACGACCTTCGCCTCTTGTCTGCATAACTCTTCTGGCGACTTTGGGCCGTTTGCATTTTCTCCCGAATTTTCTTAACAACTTCAGTCATTTCGCGTACCATCTCGGGACCTAATAGCGCCTTCTCGCCGATTTCATCCCAATGAACTGGGGATCGACATTTACGTCCGTATAAGGCTTCGTAAGGCGCCATTCCGATCATTGCTTGATAGCTGTTGTTATATGAAAATTCTATTAACGGGAGATATTTACTCCAACTCCCTTGAAAATCCAAGACATATGCTCTCAACATGTCTTCGAGTGTCTGGATCGTCCTTTCCGATTGTCCGTCAGTCTGGGGATGATAAGCTGAACTAAATGATAATTTAGTTCCCAGAGCTTTCTGTAAGCTTTTCCAGAACTGGGACAGAAATCTTGAATCTCGATCTGATATGATCGATATCGGAATTCCATGGAGTCTCACTATCTCTTGAATGTAGAGTTCAGCGAACTTCTCCATGGGATAGGTCTGGTGAATAGGCAAGAAATGGGCGGACTTAGTCAGTCTGTCAACAATCACCCAAATTGCATCATAACCTTTCACCGTTCTTGGCAACCCGACGACAAAATCCATTGTTATATGGTCCCACTTCCACTCGGGAATCGTCAAAGGTTGTAACATTCCTGCCGATCTTTGATGTTCTGCTTTGATCTGCTGACAAGTCAGGCATCTATGTACAAATGCAGCAACATCCTTTTTCATTCCCGGCCACCAATAATTTAGTCGCAAATCACGATACATTTTCGTTGCACCGGGATGCACCGAATATATTGTCGTATGTGCCTCCGTCATTAAAGTTCGACGAATCTCTTCATCTTCCGGCACATATAAGCGACTTTTAAATCGTAAACTCCCGTCTTCTCGGAATTCAAATTCCGATGAGACTTCTTTATCTTGTTCTCTTTGTTTCTTCAAGTACAACTCATCTTTCTTTTGTACTTCAATGATTCGGTCTAATAGTGTTGGCTTAAGTGTCAACACTGCCAACTTTTCTTCAATCTCTCCGAAATTGATTACTTCAACTCCGAATTGGCGTAATTCAGTGTTTACAGTTTTGCGGCTCAATGCATCTGCGACTACGTTCGCTTTTCCTGGATGATAATTTATCACACAGTCGTAGTCTTTGACTAACTCGAGCCATCTTCTTTGCCTCATATTTAACTCCTTCTGGGTGAAGAAGTACTTCAAACTCTTGTGATCCGTGAAGATCTCGCATCTTTCTCCGTAAAGATAGTGTCGCCATGTTTTAAGAGCAAACACTACGGCTGCGAGTTCGAGATCATGAGTGGGGTAATTTTTCTCATATGGCTTTAATTGTCGGGAGGCATAAGCGATCACCTTCCCGTTTTGCATTAAAACACACCCCAACCCATATTTAGAGGCATCACTATAAACAGAAAAATTTCCAGTACCCGAAGGTATTGCTAACACTGGAGCAGTTGTTAGCCTTTTCTTTAATTCCTGGAAACTTTGCTCACATTCATCCGTCCATTTGAACGGAACATTTTTTTTGTCAAATTGGTGAGCGTCGAGGCGATGCTGGAAAAGTCCTTAATGAACTTTCGATAATACCCAGCTAGCCCGAGAAAACTTCTTATCTCCGTGGGAGTGGTTGGTCTTGGCCAATTTTCTATAGCTTCTATCTTGCTGGGATCTACTGAAATTCCGCTTCCCGAAATAACATGCCCCAGAAAGATTACTCGATCCAACCAAAATTCGCACTTTTTAAATTTGGCGAATAATTGTTTCTCCCGAAGAATTCCTAGGACCGCTCTCAAATGTTCCTCATGTTCTTCTTTTGTCTTGAATAAATGAGAATATCGTCGATAAAGACGATAACACATCGGTCCAGCAATTTTTTGAATACTCGGTTCATCAAATCCATGAAGGCTGCCGGAGCATTCGTCAATCCGAAAGGCATGACCAAAAATTCATAGTGGCCGTACCTCGTACTGAATGCGGTTTTTGGAATGTCCGCTTCCCGGATCTTCAGCTGATGATAACCGGAGCGCAGGTCGATCTTAGAAAATACTGTTGCTCCTTGGAGTTGATCGAATAAATCGTCAATCCTTGGCAATGGGTATTTATTCTTAATCGTGATCTTGTTGAGTTCACGATAATCGATACACATTCTCATCGATCCGTCCTTTTTCTTCACAAATAAAACCGGGGCTCCCCATGGTGAGAAACTGGGTTGAATAAAACCCTTCTGCAACAAATCTTCCAATTGCTCCTTCAATTCTCGTAATTCGTTCGGTGCTAACCGATACGGGGATTTAGAGATCGGGGCAGCTCCAGGTACAAGATCGATTGCAAATTTAATCTCCCGATCTGGGGGTAATCCCGGAAGATCCTCGGGAAATACATCGGAATATTCGTTCACTATCGGAACCTCCTCAAGTTTAAGCTGGGAAGATTCCTCAGCATTCACCGCAAAAACTAGGAACGATTCGCAACCCGTATTTACGAGTCGCTGAGCTTTTAAAGCAGAAATCCGAGGGATTGAGTTTCTATTCTTTCTTCCCGAAAATTCAAACTCCTCTCCCTCTGGCGATCGAAACCTAACTACCCTTTTTGAACAATCAATAATGGCTCCGTATTTCGAAAGCCAATCCATCCCGAATATAATATCGTAATCATTCATCGGGATTACTATTAGGTTCACATCTAACTCTCTACCCTCAATTCTTACGGGACATTTCTCAACCACCAAATTTGATCGAGTTGGATCCCCATGTGGTAAAGATACCACGAAATCACATAATGAACGGGAGGGATAGATTCCTGCCCTGGCCACAAAGTTAGCCGATACAAACGAATGTGTGGCTCCCGAGTCAATCAAGATCGAAGAGGGCACGTGAAATATACTCAACGTACCCGTAACTACATTCGGGTTTGCCTCCGCCTCCTCATTAGTCAGAGTAAAAACTCTTGCAGGCACAGGTGGAGGTCGAATGAGGTACGCGGTTGAGTCTGCACTGGATGCTGACCTCTCGGGCAATTCCGTGCGATGTGTCCGGCCTCACCCCACCGGAAACATTGCAGAGTCTGCACCGGTCGTGGTCCGTAGCATATGCCAAAGTGATTTCGTCCACACTGTTAGCATTGGGGCGCTGGTACCGGGGGTCGGTTGGGAACATTGGCCGGTCTCTGATAAGCATTCGGGCGCCACATCTGTTGACTCGGTCGATTTCCTTTATTCTTCGGGTCCTTGCCGAAGAATTGTCGCTTTTGGCCGCTTCCTCCTTGCTGTTGCTGACTCTCTCTTTTCCTACTTGCCTCTTGGGCTTCCCTTACTACTCCTTCCGCTTGTTCTGCGATCAACGCTCGCTCCGTCGCCTGACGGAACTCTAATTGGCGTACTCCCGCCACACTTAAATCTCGATAAAATTCGGGCTTCAGCCCTCGAAGAAATCTCGTCACCTTTAGAGTATTGGTTGCCACGAGATGAGGTGCAAAACGAGATAATTCTTCAAATTTGCGGATGTATTCCGCAACTGGCATTCGCCCTTGTTTCAGGTTCATGAATTCATACATTCGCTGCTCCTGATCGTGAGCAGTGAAGTACTTATCATAAAACAGTTCCCTGAAGCGTTCCCATGTCATCGTCGCCGGATCTTCTAACACCTTTATGGTGTTCCACCAAAAACGCGCGCTTCCCCGAAATAGGGAAACGGCACACAACACCTTCTCATTGTTCGGCACACGACTGTATATAAATAAGTCTTCTATTGTGTCGATCCAGTCCTCAGCTGCCGCAGGATTAGTAGCTTCGGCGAAAACTGGTGGATTTAACTTACGAAATCGCTCCCCTATGATCTCTACCGATCAGGCTGTGGGGATGGACGGTGCTCAGATGAGCTCTGGTGATTTATCAAATCATGAATTTGGTCTGACTGTCTTTGGATAAGTTCAGTCAGCCTATTTATCGTGTCATGCTCACGAGTCGGGGGTGGGGATTCAGATTCGCCCCTCCGACTGGACTCTCCAACGAACACGTTCCTCGGTCTTCCTCTTGGCATTTTCCAAATACTAGATAATTCATGTAACAAATATACATGAGATCACATAATCATATCAAATTATTACACTTAACTTACAGGCGAGGCTGGTTCTCCCGGCTTTTGAGTGGCAGTACATGGACAGTCTTCAGAATCTAAAGCCTAAGCTCTGATACCACCTGTGGCGACCCTACTTCCTAATTAAGTTAATTGGCAGATTTCCCCGCAACAGAACACGCGGAAGACTTGATAAAATTTTCTTTTTTTTTTTTTTTTTTTTAATTTAAATAACCTACATAGTATTATATCGGGTTTACAAAAATATCTACTATTAATACTTTGGGCCGAAGCCCCAAAATTTCAAACCCAATATCAAACACTATGCCACTCCACAGGTCGCGTCCCATGTACTGCGCCGCCCTCAAAAGTCCGTGGAGTCACCGCCGCCAGCTCGCCATGAATCTCAACCCTGACACTAGTCGGTGTCGGGTTCATTCTTACCTACAAACAAAAATAGGATAGAACCCTGAGCTATTGCCCAGTAGGTGATTACATAACATGCAATACGTGCGTGCACTCCACCCAATCCCGGTTCCTCACAATATAATATAATGCACACTCGACAAATCTCATCTATCAATTCTCAATTCTCAACAGGGCCCTAGGTCAGACTCGGCACCCACGCGCGCAATGGCAAAGTACACCATCAACCATGCGGTAGCCCACACCGGCCGCGCCGGGTCGCTCCTTCCGCACACAATCTCAACCCGACGGCTTTTTCCCCGAATGTTATACCACAAGTTCGGGTAGATAGGAATCTCACATCTGTCTGCCGTCCCTGAGCCAAATAATATCCGGTGGTTTACACCTCGGGTGGCTCAATCCCGAGTAGATGGGTGTCGCAAACCCCCTCTCCCACCAAGTGCATAATCGAGTCTGAACCTGACTGCCAAAATCGGCAACTCTACCCTTCTCACATTCGACACAATATCGTGTCACCGTATCATTACGGTACCTTCACCTCTCTTATGCATGTCGTGAAATGCATATCACATTCGTCACATATATCACGTATTATTTCTTACAAATAATACCCCAAAATACTCTCGTATCTTAAAATAAGGGTTGACCCGAAAATTCTAGTCAAAGTATGAATATACTTTGATTTAAAGATAAAATGAATTTAAAATAATTTTATTTGAATATTTGGGCCTAATTTAAGACAAAAGTCCAAAAATAATTAGACTGGTCGAATCGTGAAGTTCGGTCAACTTCAGACTTTTTTTTTTTTTTTTTTTTTTTTTTAAAAGCATATGGTCAACCCGACATTTGGAGTCAAAATTCGGGACTCTTCACAGTGTTAGCGGTATTGCCCGAATTTGGATTTCGCGCGTCATTTGATCGAATTTGCGAAGTCTGATTTAGTTCGCGTGTCACCCGAAATTCACTCACAGGAATCACCCCGCGAAATTCAAGTTGACCCGCGAAACTTTAGTCCGACCCGCTACTTCTCTCACAGGAATCACCCTGTGGTCGACCCGCGAAATTAATTCTGACCCGCGAAAAACCCATTTACTCACACAATAAAATCCATTTGAGTCCGCGAAGAACTTTTCGCGACCCGAATATAATTCGCGAACTAAACTTCGGCGAACTATCGAAAATCTGCCCGAATTTCAACCTTTCAAATTTGGCGAAGTTTAAAATTTGGCCCGCGACCTTCTTTTCTCACTCACATCTTTACAAATCTTTCGGCCCGCGAATTTTATCGCAGCCCGCGATTTTCTTTCCTCTCTCACACTTCACGAACCTTTTTGGCCCGCGAATTCTTTTCAACCCGCGAATTTCTCATGAGCTGAAACTTTCTTCATCTCATCGAAATTCATATTTTCCAGAACTTCATCACATGAATCCGTTCCAGATTTCACATAAACATGTAAGAATTCACAGAACTCATATATTGAGCTCAAACTTAACATCTCAACACAGCAAATACAACACATAATCATTCAAAGCTCCCGAAATTCATGAATTCGGATGACCTTTCATCCAAATTCGTTAAACTAAATAAATCAAACTTAAAAACAGTTTGTAGGGGTTAAAAACCACCTACCTCACTTCCAAGTTAGCCGAAATTGCTTAGTTCTTCTCTGCTTTTCTTCGTTTGTTTTCTTTCGTTTGATATTTTCGTTTGTCCTTATCACCTTTTGAGATAAACCTTTAAAAGGAAAGTTACGTTTCCTTTCTCTTAAGGAAATCTCTTATTGGGCCTACTTTAAATTAATTTGGGCCCATATCTATTTATTTTACTCAAAGAGTATTTTTCTTATTTTCGGTTCAATTTCCCGAAAATTCGCTTTGTCCGAAAATTAACTTCATAATTTTCCGAAACTTACAGAATAATTTTCACGCTAATTGCGCATTATTCCCGTATTAATTTTACGGGTATTACAGCACTTGCATCCGAAGACCCGGAGGTACCCTAAGTTTGGTATTCGTTTGTTGATAAAATTGTAAGGAGTCTTCCCAAATATCTTATGAATGCTAGTCCTGTTTTGGGTGTAGCTGGCTGTGTTGGCTGCTTTGGCCCAAAGGAAGTGGGGAAGTTTTGCGTGGATTAGCAACGTGCGAGTTGCTTCTACTAAGGTCCTATTCCTTCTTTCCACTACTCCATTTTGTTCTGGAGTCTTAGCAGCTAACAATTGTTGGGAAATCCCGAGTCTTTGGTAGAATTCACTGAGGATCGTATTCTTGAACTCAGTGCCATTGTCTGTGCGGACCACTCGGATGTTGCAGCCCAACATATTCTGAGTCGTCTTCATAAGAACTATGATTAAATCAGGTGTCTCGGCCTTCGTGCGTAAGAATCTTGTGCATGTATAGCATGACAAGTCATCCACGATTACGAGGACATACTTACGTCTACAAATGCTCTCAAATCTCATTAGTCCACATAGATCCATGTGTAGTAGTTCTAGTGGCCGAGAGATTGAGGGGACTAGTTTTGGTTTGTGTAAGATGCATGCAAAGAATATCCACACGACTTCATCCCAGAATAGACAGATTCACACGAATATAACACATTCCATATTTAGACAACATATTTTCCATATGTAGCTCAGCATGATATCTCACATGATTTTTACATAATTAGCACAGTATATCCACAATCAGATATCCTTAGCACGTGAGACATCTATAACACGTGATCACATAATTTTACTAGTTAAGCACATAATCACATGTATATCAAATATTCAGCATTCTTCAATTATATAGCCCATAAAACATGCATAGTCGAATATTATCATATACATAAACATAATAACACATATGAATCGAATTGCTCAAGTTACAACCCTAAGTTCATTACAATTACATAAATCATCAAAACTCTTTAAAGCATATAGACCAAAATTTTAAACGATCATCTTCAAATATCTTAAGATGCGGGGATAAATCTTTCTCGGCGTTTTTCTCAATTCTTTTGATAGTACTTATCTTGTTTGATTCTCAAAATCAGTGTGGGTTGAAGTTTCAAAGCCGCTAACCTCACTCGAACTTCGCCAATGCTTATGACTTCCACGTCTTTCATTTCCAAATCAACGAGTTAGATATTTTGAATTATTATAACAACTACATGATTGTGAGTTATCTTCCGACCTTCGTTGATGCATATTTAATTCCTTTCGACTGAAAACAATACTTTAGTCTCTTGTGATTTGTATAGATCTCGTATCATTAACCTTATAGATAAAGACGACATAGCGAACACCAAGACATCAAGCTCCAATCATCTCATACCCCGCAGCTGTTAGGAAGCATATTTAGTAACCTTCTCGTTTTGAATCAATGCGCAACCTAAAGTCGTTCTTGGATATACCATTGTATACTGAGAATTGTCCACGTCCACGTGGAATTGTTAATATCAGTGTTCAAGTGAGTCACTTCAGTGCTTGATAATCGATGATAATCTTATAGAGTCGTCTTTCTTTCGTACGAACACGACGGGTTCACCCCAAAGTAAATACCTAGGTTGGCAAAGACTTCATCGAATAAGTCACGTTTATGCCTCCAGTTCCTTAAGTTCAATCAAAATCGTAGCTATTGGAGTTGTACATGGAGGTAATTCGATAGAAAATTCTACCTCACGATCAAGTAGTATACTAGAAAGATTGTCTGGAAGTACATCTTGGTATTTTTTCATGACATGTACTTCAATGAGATCCGATTTAGGTTGTTTCTATAGTTGTGAAAGTGAGATAAGTTTCACGACCAACATCTATCAATCAGTGCGTTTTTTCTGCTGATATTCTTAGAATTCTATAGACCCTTTTGACTTTTGAAAATACAATAAACTCTTCTCCAGATCAATGCAATGTTATATACCGTTTTGTTGCAATAAATTATCATTTCATACTTTGAAAGCGATTGCATATCAATAATGAGATTGTAATCTTTCTTCGGGATTCTTGAATGTGACCTCGATGAAGACAACCCGATTTTTCTTACTCTTACGGGGCCTGATACATAAGTGCACTTGTACTAATGATGATTGCATGAATAATGATGTGTTGTCATCTCCCTCGCATTCATGCCAATAAATAGGCATTGATCAACCACGCAACGACAAACACCAACACGCTACATCAGAATTCTATCTCTTCGTCTATCATCTCCTTAGCTTCATCGATGGACAATTTTGATAGAATGAAGCTCGAATTGTCTAGCGCTTGTTGCTTACTCGTAGTCGTAATAGTTGCTTTTGTATATTGGGTCCTCACGAGGTGTACTTGTATGTAATCATCTCCATTGCAAAAATTTTCTTCTCATATTTGGCACGAAACATTATCATTTCATCTGGTTTTGCCACTTAAGCTCTTTATAAAACTTATGCAACTTTGTCCTTGAGTATTGGGGTATAACTCAGGCTTCGGGCCCTCGAGGAACACTCCACCATTAAAACATCAAATATTTACCCCTGTGCAGCAGACCACAATAACTTCTAAAATACACGAGTATATTCCACAACTAACATAGTTGTTTGTCATGAACTTCTAAATTCGTTCATCCTTATAGCACAAACATGCGTTGTGACGTAATTGTTCCCAATATTACCTTAAATCATTCTCGGACTATTTCAGCTCTTTGGAATTGCTCATTTTAGCAATAGGGAAGCTCTCTAAGTCTTACGGCGATGTCATGCTCATCAATGGGGATCAATATCTCCCTACATCAAGTATTTCCTCCACTGCAATTAGGTCTAGTTTGTATCATGATTATCACTTTATTATCTTTCCAACCCTTTTGATGAACATGGGCAATAAATTCATGCACCGCAAGATAATTCGAGCAATAAATAAAACGTATTGGCAAGGCTGTGCTTCAACACTTTTAAGTTCTTGTACATGGACAGCCTACAGAAACTTCGACAATCTCTAATACCACTGTGTCACGACCATCCAAAACTCATCAGAAAATAAATATAAATAATTAAACAACGGAGTTTTTTCTTGTGTGACTCTATTTAATACTCACTTAACCCTATAACTTATTAAATAAAAACTTTAAATACTTTAATCAAACAAATTGTTTTTGACAACATCTTCCGCACATGCGAACGACTCGACTCAACTTTTATCCTATAAAACATGTCCTCGACTTGACCATTGTTATATATATATATATATATATATATATATATATATATATGTATATATACACACCACTTGCAACAAATACAACGAAACAGACTCGCCTGCCTCACAAGTCGTCACCCATGTCACCTCAAAAGCATGTGGAAATTCGAGTGGCCAGCCTTGCCATCTACATCAGTCACGCAATGTCATCACATTCACCTAGAACGCATGAACTAATCGAGCTAGAAGCTCAGTAAGTAAAAATCATGCATGCTGTAAAAATATGCAATCCCTTAGGACATATACGTCTGACTCGGCATCTCAAAGTGACTAATCACTCTCATCTCCTCTATCTGGGCCCGTGGCTAAACTACTATGCATCACCAAAAACTCAATAAATAAAATGACATTGGCCTACTCCATATAGCCTACGCTAAGTTTCCCTAGGTCGCCCCTTCTGCACGCGGTTGTCCATGCTGGTAGTCTACGCTAGGTTCCCCTAGGCCGCACCCTTCTAATCGTTGTAGGTTACCATACACTTTAACGATCAATAATGGGGGAATCAAAATAGTGTCTTACGTGAGTTTTACCTTGAATATGTGTTAAGTGCGTGTTCTTTAGGTTGCGAGAGAAACGACACAATACCAAGGTAATATATACCTTTATGTATTAAAGTGTAGGGTTTATGTATTTATACCTTTGAATAGATATAAACCCTTGGGCCCCTACTTGGCCCATTACAACCACTAGATACTTACTAGAGCCCACATCTTGTACTCTAACTCACTTAATAAAGAAAATACAAGACCTAGACTTAATAAATAAATTGGAAACTTTAATATATCTAAAAATCTCCCCCTAAGTGTCCAAATACAAGTAAAGCTCTATCGTCTAAGTCTCATATTTCTTATTTTTCTTTCTCGAGCGTGGAGGAGGTGGAGGTTTCCGGTGGGCGAAGAATGACTTCCTGAATCCAAGAGCGATCTCGTAATGTCTTACGTCATTTTTTATGTCCAGTCGCTCTTGGATTGGCTCGATGATCTTGTTGAGAAGAGGTGGTTCTTCCACATCTTCACCTTCTAGCTTTGCATCGGCATGAAGTTTCTCCAGTCTCATCCTTAGCTTTTCATGGATTAGTCGTAGTGTTCCATCATAGAACTTGGCAATTTCATACACCAGAGGAGCCTTGAGCTGACGACTTCCGTGTTGAAAGTATGTGACCGTCATTTCTGGTTCCAGAAAGATGTAGCTCTCTCCGTGACTCTCTAAGGTTTCCCTATTGTTGTGGGGTATAGTTAGGTTGACCTTCCTCATATTGCATTCCAAAGCCATTTAGAAATCGTGGAAAACATGATATTGGACTTGTCTCAGCATGTAACGCTTGATCCCTTCGAACCCTTTCTTCATTCGGGCGTGTTGTGGGTGAAGTTGCGGTACAAGCAGAACATTTGGTAGACTTTTCCCATTGGGAGGTAGGGAAGATCGGCTTCCGTGATCCTTTCTACGGTCGCGTTCGTCCTCTCTATCACGTAAACCGTGCTCTCATATCTTCCGGTTGATTGCTCTATGCCTACAAGTTTGAGGATGGGATTCTGCTTTCTGAGGTGAATCATGTATTGCTCCTTGGTCCGTTTGCCCGTGTTTGGCATCGTCCAGAGCATGATCAGGTGTTGAAGTCCCTCAGTTCTCCCTTTGATATGAGAAAGGCCTCGAATGCGGAGCTTGTCGACCATCTTTATTTCGCTCTCCTTTCGCCAGATCCTTGGGTATAGATCTTCAAGGTATGGAGCCTTGATCTTCATGTTGTCCCAAGAAGTCTCCTTTTTCTTGATGCTCGTCTCCGGAAGGTCAGCCTTTATGTCTGCTCCCTCCTTCTTTTCAGGCTCGAGGAGACAGAAGTCAGCCGCCGCCAGTTTGAGGTAGTGTCTGATGTGGTTTAGGCGTAAGCGGGCTTCTTCATGTGTCTTTGTCCTCTCTAGTCACTCCTGTCCCAATATATATTTGACTATATATGGGTATGGATCGCAGGAGGGCTATCGAGAGGTAGTGGTCGTTTGGACTGATTGGGCAGAAATGGTGGTGGTTTGTATGGTGGCACGGGCTTGGGGTGGTTGGGATAATGATGATGGTGGTGGTGGGTTTGTAGATAACGCTCCAGCTTCTCTCGTTGGCGTCTTCCCGCTTCCTCCTCCGCAACCTCCACTTGTTGTCTTCTGTTGCTTCTTCCCCTCAGGACGATCCTGATCGTCAGGATCGTCAAGTCTTCGTTTGGATCAGGAGCTTTGTTCGCGGCGGGTTGTTTGCGGAGGCACGTCGGGGCCATCGATAACCCGTTGGTAGAGCTTTTCTTCGGCTGGTGTTCTGTTTTCGATGGCGAGGAGACGAGATATCAAGATGTCATTGAGCTGGTGGAGCGGCATTGTGTATGGTTCGAGTGGGTGCAAGGCTTGTGGTGGCGAAGGGGGTGGTGGTGGGGTTGTATGAGTGGGTTCGTCCGTCACAGAAGCCTTGCCTTTGTCCCGGACGGCTTAATCTATCATCGTACGCACTTGTCCAAGGATGTTTTCTTGGAGGGTTGGGACAAGTGCGTCCATGGCCGCTTAAACGCTCTGGGACAAGGCCTCATTGATGACCAACGGGGGCGAGAACCTACCGGAATCGTCACGTTGTCACCACTTCGGAGTAGGTAACCGAAGGGTGGCCTGCACTAACTATGGCAGGACTTTCGGCTGATCCTAGCGACGCCACCGGGATAGTGACGCTAGAGTCGTTGTGGCAGGTTCACTAAGACCTACAAGGGAAATTACCGAACTGGAGCCACTAAGGCTTACTGTTGACATCGCACTTATTGGTGGGTTGAGTAGATGGCATGTTACCGCTGTTGGCTTTGATGTTGCAGTGGGGGACTTCCTTCCAATCCTCGAAGCACATAAAAAATGGATGTGTCTATGGAAGTTCCGGCTAGGTTACGAAGACCTAGGGTGATCACTGTATGTGTCCTAATGGGTTGGAAGAATATAGGCCTAGTGGTCTGTAGACCTAATGTGAGCAAGGAAGGGCGGTGGTCAGGGGCTGTGAACCACCAAAATCTATATCCGCCACGTCAGAATGAGGCGGGGATAGTTGGCGTGGTTCCCTTTGTGTGGTTATTGAGACATCCGATTGTTGGGAGACGGATGAATGGTCGAGGAGGGTAGACTAGTACTCCTAAGGGTAAAGCCTGACTTGTAGTGGGTGGGGAGGAGGTCAAGGAGGACACGAGCAATGCAGCAGGTTCGTCGTTCGTCTGCTTTTTGCGTTGCTCGCGTTGGGTGCCCGCCACATCATAGATGATGTTTTTGACGTCCTCAGACAGGGTTTCTTCTGAGGACTCCTCGGCCGGTTCACTCGTTGGACCTTCACGATCACTCAGTGATTCTTCTGGGTTGAGCTCAATTGGGTCTGCCGTAGCCGTATGGTTGGTTGTGCTCCAGGCGGTACTTGAGCACCGTGGGGTCCGCCTGGTCCGCCATCATAAGTAAGGGCTTCTGGGATCGGCATCGGTTGGCATTGAGGGCCGCGGGCGGTCTCCTTCGCCTTGTGGAAGTACTTCAGCACCGGTGTCAGAAAGATCTTCGCGCCTCGGAGGCGTGGGATTTCGGGATGGTCCTCCATATAGTAGTCGATGAGGAGAGATATCCACCTTAGATACGGAAAGACCTGGGTCTTCTTTGTGTTTTGGCGGTTAGCTAGTTGATCCATGATGTCGTTCCAAACGAGTTGCGCGTAGTTAACATTCCAGTTTTAGATGATCCGTGGTAGATACTTAGAATGTTGACGTTGCACCTGTCAAACCCGTTGTGTTTGGGCGACAGACATCTATTGACGATCCCGAAGAGGGTCCTTCACGGTTGCGGGATGCCGCCTAAATGATAGCTGGACAGGCAAGTATGGTCGAGGACGTGGCCTACTCGGCTGAGATCTTGCAGGAGGACGTCATCCGAGGGTAGATCCTCATAAGACTGATGCATCGGAAGTTGGAGGACTCTTCGGAGTAAGTTCTTTGAAAGGAGCACCTCTGTTTTGTGGATTGTGGCCTTGAGTTTAGTTGTTGTCTTGACATTCGTCCTCTTTAAGGTACCCCAGAATTGTTGGAGGTCGATCTCGGGTATTTGAGTGTTGAGGGTGAATACCGGCCACGACGGGTGCCCTTTGAGTATGGCTATAACAGCTCCGTCCTAACACTCGAAGGTGTTCAGGTCTAGGCCGAAGTTGTTTTCCTTCACATGTACCCATTTGTTTTGCGGGTAAATTCTTCTTGTGATGAGGGGGAAGCCATTTGATATCTGTTTAGGTTGGAAAAAAGTAGGAATGATTAGTCAAGTAAGGAAGTCAATTTTCCAAACCTCGTGTGGTGCTTTTTTTAAAAAAAAGATTACCGAGTTTTGAAAATGTCGAGTTCGAATATGTGTTTAGTTTTTAAGTTAAAGTGTAGTGTCGAAAATTTATAACTGTTAAAAAGTGGTTCTCGCATGCTATATTTTCGAAAATATACTTTTCGATAAGAGTATTGTTTTGAGAAAATTTTCTATTTCCGAAAAGGTTTCGTGTGCTCTGATGCGAAAATGTGATTTTCGAATGTTGAGTGTTCGAAAATTTTCTAAGTTATGTACAAACAATGATTTTTGAAACTGGTTGCGAGGAATTGTATTTTTGAAAGAAGTTAATTGAAAATTTTTTTAAGTGTTTGTTTGACAATGAGGTTCAAAATCCTTTTTTGCGAAAATGTTATTTTCTCGTTTAGTCTGTTCGCAAATGTCCTTAGTTTAAATAAATTTGCCAAAATCGGGTTTTCGAATGATATGATGTGCGAGAAATTTTCTACGTGTCGTTCGAAAAATGGTTTTCGATATATCAATTTGCCAAAGAAAATTGTCTACATATAATTTTCGAAAGTCGATGAGAAAGTCAGTTTTCGAAGTGTGGGATGCGGAAATTTTCTAATTGTTGAATGTAAAAATCATTTGCGAAAGTTAGATTTTCGAAAGTGTGAGGTTTTCGGAAGTCAGTTGTGTGAAAATCAATTTTTGAAATGTTTAGTTGCGAAAATTGATTTTCGAACGCTTGTTATGCGAAAATGTGATTTTCGAAACATCATATGAAAATTTTCGTAAGTGTTGATTTTCGAAACTGAAGTTGCGAAAATTGAATTTCGAAAGTTTCTATGCGAAAGTCGATTTTCGAAAGGTGTTGCGAAAATCGATTTGCGAATGATATTGATGAGAAAATTTTCTAAGTATAAAACTTATTTGCAAAAGACAATTGCGAAAGCTAAATTTTCGAAAGCGTAAAACGGATTTTTGAAAATCAGTTGCGAAAACCGAATTTTCGAAAATCTGTTATTCGGAAATCAATTTGCGAAAGGGGTATTTGGAAATCAATTGGTGAAAGCGTATTTTAGAAACACAGTTGCGAAAATCAATTTTCGAAAGCTGACTTTCCAAAATCAGGATTTTCGCAATGATTTTTGAAACCTATTTTCGAAACAAGTTTGGAACCCTAACATTATGCAAAAATAAAAATTGACGGATTTTATTGAAATGTTCGACATATTTGAAGCACATAACTCGATTTAAAGACCAAATTAATCAATTAAGCTCGATTAAACACCAAAATTAACACAAAATCGACGAATTTTCGAAGGCGGTTTACGCGAAAGTAAGGTTTTGTGAAACCGTCGATTCGTGATGAAAACTCTTGAAATTTGGATCGATTTTACGTTTAAATAACGCGCAATTATAAAAAACATACATAGATAAGAGATTTATACCGTTTTAACCGAATATCTGACGATTGGAATTTTGTTTTCGGTGTTCTTGGGAGTATTTTGCAATTCATTTCTTAAGCGGGTAATTTTCGAATGAGAGTGATTTTCGAAGGAGGTTTCGATTTTAAGTTTCGAAAAGCCCAACATACGAAAAGCCCAATACTAAAGCCTTGCGAAAAAGTTCTTAAGTATTTTTAAGCCTTGACAGTAAAAAAATATTTAAAATATTACTAACAATATCAATGTAAAATTTCTACTTCGCCTTAAAAATTCAAAAGATGCTCCCTCTCTATTATTTATGATTTAATATACTCCCCCTATTTTAAATGATTGTGGCACAAATTATTCTAAACATAGAATTTCTCCCCCTAAATTGTGTAAAGTAAGCTCCCCTAAATATAAGCATGTATTAAAGATATTTACACTTTATAAAAGACTTGTGATACACAATCGCTTATGATTCGAGGTTCTACATGCCTAACTTAGAAACAAGGAAGTGGAAGTGTTTTTCAAACAAAGCCTTGGTAAATAAATCGGCTAGCTAAAGCTCGGTGCTTACAAAGTACATATCGATTGTGCCTTTTTCCACGTGATCTTTTATAAAGTGATACCTAAGATCTATGTGCTTTGTGCGTGAACGATGGACATGATTACAGGTAATAGCTATAACACTCTTCGAGTCCTATAAATGGGTACGTTATTTAAATCAAACCTGTAATCCCTTAGTTGTGTTCACAACCACAGGATTTGAGAACATCAACGGGCTATGGCGACATACTCCGCCTCGGCTGTGGAGGTGGAGACACAATTCTATTTCTTTGATGACCAACTTACTAGTTTGTCACCTAAGAATTTTATGCCCCCTGATGTACTTTTCATGTCCATTCTACGTCCTGCAAAATATGTGTCAGTGTAACCAATAAATTGAAAGCTAGAGTTTTTGGGATAACATAATTCGAGTGTTGACGTTCCTTTTAGATACTTCATGATCCTCTTCACGGCTAGCTTGTGTAACTCCTTTGGATTGGCTTGGAATCGAGCACATAGGCATGTCGAGAACATGATGTCTGGTTTGTTTGTTATTAGGTAGAGGAGTGAACCAATGATTCCTCGATATGTGGTTGGGTTGACTGGCTTTCATGTTGGATTCGAGTCTAGCTTGCACGTTGTGGAATCGGGGTACTCTTCGTTGTGCAGTTGTCCATGTCATGGATGTACTTCTTGAGTATGTCATGGATGTAGTTCTTGAGTATGTCATGGATATACTTCTCGAGTCCCTATAAATGGGTACTTCTTGAGTATGTCATGGATGTACTTCGACTAATTTATGAAGATTCCTTCAGGCACTTTCTTGACTTGCAATCCGAGAAAGAAATTAAGCTTTCCCTTCATGCTCATTTCGAACTTTATGTTCATGAGGTCGCCGAATTCCTTGCACAACATAGGATTTGTAGAGGGGTCTATCAATCTTCCCTTTTGTGAAGCCTGACTTAACCAGAAAATTTGAGAGCACCTCCTACCATGCACGGGGTGCTGTTTGAGTCCGTACATTGCCTTCTCTAGGAAGTACACGTAGTCAGGGTGAGCCTCGCTGACGAATCCTTCGGGCTGCGCCACATAGACTTTTTCTTTCAAGACACCATTGAGAAGGATGTCTTGACATCCATTTGAAAGACAGTGAAGTTCTTATGTGCAGCGTAGACAAGAAAGAGACGAATGACTTTGATTCGAGCTACGGGTGCGAAGGTCTCATCGTAGTCGATTCCTTCTTATTGGTTGTAGCCTTTTGCCACTAATCGAGCCTTGTTTCTGATCATGATCTCATCTTCATCCTTTTTGCTCTTAAAGACCTACTTTTTACAGATTATGGTTTTGCCCTGGGGTCTTGGGACTAATCTCCACGCCTTCAAACACTCGAATTGATGGATTTCTTCATGCATGGCGTTTATCCAGTCAAGGTCCACTAAAACCTCTGTTACTTTATTTGGTTCATTTTGACTCAGAAAGCATGCATGGAGATTCCCGTTGGTGGTTGAAGACCTTGTGCTTACTCCTAGATTCAGAGCTCCAATTATTTGAGACGGTGGGTGACCTCGCGACCATTTCCTTTCATGTGGAAGTGGATGAGGAGTTTCTTCAATATTTGGTTACTCGCCCAACATTGTCTCATTTGTACTAGGGATCTCAATTGGGGCTTCTGCTTCTTCTTTCAGAGTTATCTATCGGGAGACTTTCTTCTTCTTCGATAGTTTCAATTTAGGGAGTTGTAGTGGCTTGAGGTTGAGTCGTTAAAGAGGCTATATCGACTCCAATTTGTTGTTCTACGGGTGGGGACGATGCTTCACTACTTGGGATGTTTTGAGGAGGACTTGATTGTTGACGAGAGTGAGTGTAGAGATGTTCGAATAATAGGTCTAGCTCTTCGTCTTCATTTATCTGAGAAGTTGATGGTCCTCCCTTGGCTGTAGGACTGTGTTGATCTTCTGTCAACAGTCTAATAAGTCCGGGTTCTGGACTGATTTGTACAGAAACCATTGATGGCGCTTCGTCGAACGTCACGTTTGTGCTTTCCATGACAGTTCTTTTCTGTTTTAGGTAGACTATGTAGGCCTTTGACGTGGCTGAATATCCAATGAACACCCCCTCTAATGCCTTTGGATCGAATTTTCCTCGGTCTTCTCTATCATTTGCAACGAAGCACTTGGAGCCGAAGACTCGAAGGAATCCTATGTTGGGTATTCTTCGGTTGATGAGCTCGTACGCATTATTCCAAATCTCTTGTGAATGCTCGTCTTGTTCTGAGTGTAGCAGGCTGTGTTGACTACTTCAGCCCAGAGGAAGTGTGGAAGGCTCGAGTGGATCAGCATTGTCCGTGTTACTTCTACTAGAGTACGGTTTCTTCTTTCCACTACTCCGTTTTGTTGAGGTGTCTTAGCAGCTGAGAATTGCTGAGAGATTCCAAGTGATGAATAAAAGTCACTGAGCAGGTTGTTCTTGAACTCAGTGTTGTTGTCAGCGTAGATCACTTGGACGTTACATCTGAGCAGATTTTGAGTCATCTTCAAAAAGCGATGATTAGGTCTGGTGTCTAAACTTTCGTCCTTAGAAATCTAGTCCACGTGTAGCGATAGAAATTGTCCACGGTCACTAGGACGTACTTTCGTCCGTTGATACTCTGTACTCTCATCAACCCACATATATCAATGTGTAGTAGTTCTAGTTGCCGAGAGGTTGAGGCTGTGTGCTTTGTCTTTTGTGACGCTTTCTTCATCTTCTCCATTTCACAGGTGGGGCATATATGCTCCTTGTGATACTTCAAGGCTGGCAGTCATGTAACTAGCTTATCAGATTGTAGCTTGTTCAGGGTCTTGAAGTTGAGGTGGGACATTTCGATGCCAAAAGTCACTTTGTTCAAGCGAGGCCTTTGTCATCAAGCATATGGCTGACGAGGGTTGGACGGTCTTCAAATTGATGGTGTAGAGATTGGACTTCCTCGTTCTTGTGAGGAGCTCTCTTCCACTCTCATTACTTATATTGCACCCTTCAGCATGAAAATTAACCTTCAGCCTTCTGTCACAATTGGCCAAGCTAAAGAGGTTGCGGCTTAGACCGTCCACATATGAGACATCCTTGATTGTTATGTTATCATGAATGAGGTCTCCATGTCGTAAGATTGGAGCTGATTGGTTGTTCCCGAAGCGCACACTCCCACCGAATCTTTCGGTGTAGTTGCTAACAGCTCATTCCTTCCAGTCATGTATGTGGAGGAACCTGAATCGAGGTACCACACAAGTTGGATATCCCTCCCAGACGTCGATGCTTGGCCTTCACCATCACCGAACTCTGGCTCCTTGTCCTGTTCGCCCGACTCAGCTCCTTCCACCAAAGCCATATTATATTATATTATATATTATATTATTATATTATATTATATTATTATATTATATTATATTATATTATATTATATTATATTATATTATATTATATTATATTTTGTTCCTCCCCTCAAATAATGCTTCATATAGCAGTATTGCTCCCCCTCAAAAGTTGCGTAGTAGGATCTAAAATGAATTTCAAATTTCGTCCTTAAATTCACGCGTTTCAGGTTTGCTCTCCCTCAAAAATTTTATTATTGCTCCCCTCAAACATATTTAAGAGTTGCTTCTCTTTGATAAAGAAAAGAGTAGCTCCCCCTCAAATTCAGCTCATTTAAAAAATGATAATTTTCATTTTCGTGCGTAATATGCGGTTTGAATTTCAAAATCTCGTATGGTTTTGAAAATACATATTTAAAATGTACCATTTTGAAGAATATGTATTTGTCGATTAAGCTCGTATGCGTATGAAATTTTAAAATTTTGAAAATTCTTTTAACATACGCATAATTAGAACGTACCTCTTTGAAGCGTAGTTGTGGTTGCTCGCATCGCTTACCAATCATGTATGTGGAGCGACTATCTCTAAGTACCTACCCATGCTGGAATATCTTCAAGACTTTATCGGGACTTTGGTACCCATTTTTGTATGGGTCCTCCCTTATTAACAGAAAATAATTAACGCTTAGAAATTGCCAAATTTAGTCCTAAAGCATCCAGTAGAT
The DNA here is from genome assembly GCA_004919715.1 of Linderniella brevidens. Lineage (NCBI taxonomy): Eukaryota > Viridiplantae > Streptophyta > Magnoliopsida > Lamiales > Linderniaceae > Linderniella > Linderniella brevidens. The sequence continues at coordinate 3,060,900 of SWDC01000158.1, forward strand.
GTTTTAGGTACCCATTTAGGAGCAATTTGACACGAATATAACGTTTCAGCGGAACTTAACGTGTGTCTCGGAGAAGATTTAAAACTATTCTCCGAAGCCTGTCTCATTATACGTTGTTAGGAATATTTTTGTAGTGTCCTTAATTATTATAAGTCTTGGGTATATTTTTATTTTCTCTCTTTTTCTTCTATATATAAATATAAATTATAGTATATATATTTATTGTATTAGTAATAGAATAATATATTATATTATATTATATTGTATTATATTATATTATATTATATTATATTATATTATATATTTTTTATGTCTTTTACTGAGGACGAAATTTCCTCAATATTTTTCTTTAATAAAGAAATTTGTTCTCCTAAAACAATAACATACATATTAGTATAATTTTGTTGCTTTAAAAGACTATTAATATGATTAATAGTAATAGAAAGTGTATCGTTTTCAAATAATTTTTCAAATAAAGGATGTAAGAGTTTTACACCTAAGATTTTGAAGAAGAGTTCTGATATTTTCAGAATTATCAGACCATCGGCCTGTAAAGTGTTCAATGATGTTTACACAAAGTGTATAGACAACATTATCCACTTGTTGACCATCTTCTTCTTTCATGGTCAGATAAATATCGTCTTTTTCGCGTTGAGATAAGTAATTATCCCACCATCCTTTTAACTGACCAGTAAAGCCAGCGACGATCATTTTTGCAACAGCTCTATCATTATTTTGATTAGCTTTGCAAATCGTGCTATACATAAGCATTCTATGTATCATATTATAAATTTGTCTTTCGGTATAACCATCAAGATTCCATTCGTATATGCATCTACCATTATACGAATTGTTGAGCATGAATTCTTGTTCTTCGAACAAGATATCTTGGGGAGTAGGCCTAGGATAGTAATATTTACTTTGGGTTGGCCTATCAGCATATTTTGTATGCTTAAGTTTATTAATTTCTTGATTAAATGTATGTTGAAGATTATCTGAATTTTCTAAACGATCTTCAAATTCTTCGCTTAATGTATTAAGCTTAAGATGTTGAAATTTTTCTTCAAGAAGTTTCTCAATATGAGAAATAGATTTTAATTTAAAATCTGTAACTTCAGGAGGAGGTTGAATACTGGGAGACGCAATATCTACCAGTTCAATCTTATTATCCTTTAGATGGTACAAAGATACCTTCCTTAGCCGAGTTATGGAACTCCCTGAGTCAAATAGTACTCACTGGAAATCTAAATTTATAGATGGTCTTCCTTCTCTTTTCGCAGAAAGAGTAAGGAATAATCTTAGAAAAGGAGAATCGAGTATCGATTATAACTCCTATACCTATGGTAAACTCATAGGAACTTGCATACAAGAAGGTTTAACCTTATGCAATGAAATTAAATTAAATAAACAAGTCAAAAGACATTCTTTAGATGAAAAGAAACAATTAGGAGAATTCTGTGGCCAATTTGGCATGGAAAATCCCTCTACGAGTAAAACTCGTAAAGAACATAAAACTAAAAATATTCTCCTAAGCAATACGAAAAAGAAAATTTAGAAAATCTAAAAGAAGAGAGCAAAAATTCTCTAAGGAAAATAATTTTCAATACAGAAATAAATTTCCTCCTATTGTCTGCCGAAAGTGCGGAAAAATTGGTCATAAAGCAAGTACTTGCTGGACCAAAAGAAGATTAATAATCTTGAAATTGATAGTGAATTAAAAGAAACACTATCAAAAATCCTTCCTAATTCTGATAGTGATTCAGAATACTCTTCAAATAATGAAAATAACATTATTGAAGATATTTCATCAGAATCTGATGAATGCCGTAACTGTCAAATAGGACAACCTTGCTCCAAAGATTCAGATAAATCAGAATCTGAATTAGAAAATGATAATTTGTATCAAATTATTTCCCAATTTCAAGAGGTTAATGTTCTTGACAATAATCTCTTAGAAATGCTTAAAGAAACTGATGATCCAGATTTAAAAAATCTAATCATCAAAAGAATTATTCAAAATGAAGAAACTTCTAAAGAAGTTATTCAAAAATCCGAACCCTATAAAATGTCAGAAGTAATGAAATTACTTCGAAATAAAAATAAGTACGAATCCCCAGTTAATATTAAAGATTTAATTGTTGAAATTTCAATTCTTAAAACGGAAGTTAAAGAATTAAAATTAAGTAACAATAATTTAGAAAGAAGACTTTCTAAACTTGAAAAGGGAAAAGAAATCCTTGATGAATCATCTTCAAGATCCCTTGAAGAATTTACCAGTACTTCTCAAAAATGGCTAGTAAAAATATCATTACTAATCGAAAAAAATTATCAAAAAGATCTTATTGCTCTTATTGATAGTGGTGCAGATTTAAACTGCATCCAAGAGGGTTTAATACCTACCCAATATTTTTATAAGACAACTCATTCTCTCAGCTCTGCTAGCGGAGAAAAGTTGCAAATTAATTATAAAATCCCAAAGGCCTATATTTGTAAAAATAAGGTCTGTATTCCTACATCATTCTTGCTAGTCAAAAATATCACGAACCAAGTAATTCTTGGTACACCATTCCTTAGGAAAATATTTCCTATTACCAAAATTGATGAACATGGATTTAAAGGAAACTTCGAAAATAAAGAAGTATACTTTAAGTTCATTACTGAACCAATTTCACGAATTCTTAGTGAAATAAAAGATTCTATTCTAATTAGAGCAAAAGAAAATCAAATAAATTATTTGAAACAAGAAATCAGTATACTTACGATTGAGGATAAAATCCAAAATCCTAAGTTACAACAAAAAATTAAACTAACTCATAATGAATTTACATTGCAAATATGCAATGATCTTCCAAATATGCAATGAATTTATATTATATTATATTATATTATATTATATTATATTATATTATATTATATTATATTATATTATATTATATTATATTATATTATATTATATTATATTATATTATATTATATTATATTATATTATATTATATTATATATATTATATTATATTATATTATATTATATTATATATATGTATATTATATATATATATATTTTGTTCCTCCCCCTCAAATCATGCTTCATATAGTAGTATTGTTCCCCCTCAAAATTCACGCGTTTATTTGCTCTCCCTCAAAAAATTTATTATTGCTCCCCTTAAAACAAATATAAGAGTAGCTCCCCCTCAAATTGAGCTCATTTAAAAAATGTTATTTTTCATTTTCGTGCCTAATATGCGGTTTGATTTCAAAAACTCGTATGGTTTTGAAAATGCATATTTAAAATGTACCATTTCTAAGAATATGTATTTGTCTATTTTTCTCGTATGCGTATGCAATTTTAAATTTCGAAAATTCTTTTACCATACGCATAATTAGAACGTACCTCTTTGAAGCGTAGTTGTGGTTGCTCGCGTCGCTTACCAATCATGTATGTGGAGGAACTATCTCTAAGTACCTACGCATGCTGGAATATTTGCAAGACTTTATCGGGACTTTGGTACCCATTTTTGTATGGCTCCTCCCTTATTAGCAGAAAACAATTTACGTTTAGAAATTGTCAAATTTAGTCCGAAATCATCCAGTAGATGTTTTAGGTACTAGGAGCAACTTGACACGAATATAACGTTTCCGCGGAAGTGAACGTGTGTCTCGGAGAAGATTTAAAAATATTCTCCGAAGCCTGTCTCATTAGACGTTGTTAGGAATATTTTTGTAGTGTCCTTAATTATTATAAGTCTTGGGCCTATTTTTATTTTCTCTCTTTTTCTTCTATATATAAATATAAATTATAGTATATATATTTATTGTATTAGTAATAAAATAATATTATTTATTATATTATATTATATTATATTATATTATATTATATTATAGTATATTATATTATATTATATTATATTATATTATATTACAGTATATTATTTTATATTATATTATATTTTGTTCCTCCCCTCAAATAATGCTTCATATAGCAGTATTGCTCCCCCTCAAAAGTTGCGTAGTAGGATCTAAAATGAATTTCAAATTTCGTCCTTAAAGTCACGCGTTTCAGGTTTGCTCTCCCTCAAAAAATTTATTATTGCTCCCCTCAAACATATTTAAGAGTTGCTTCTCTTTGATAAAGAAAAGAGTAGCTCCCCCTCAAATTCTACTCATTTAAAAAATGATATTTTTCATTTTCGTGCGTAATATGCGGTTTGAATTTCAAAATCTCGTATGATTTTGAAAATACATATTTAAAATGTACCATTTTGAAGAATATGTATTTGTCTATTAAGCTCGTATGCGTATGCAATTTTAAAATTTTGAAAATTCTTTTAACATACGCATAATTAGAACGTACCTCTTTGAAGCGTAGTTGTGGTTGCTCGCATCGCTTACCAATCATGTATGTGGAGCGACTATCTCTAAGTACCTACCCATGCTGGAATATCTTCAAGACTTTATCGGGACTTTGGTACCCATTTTTGTATGGGTCCTCCCTTATTAACAGAAAATAATTAACACTTAGAAATTGCCAAATTTAGTCCTAAAGCATCCAGTAGATGTTTTAAGTACCCATTTAGGAGCAATTTGACACGAATATAACGTTTCAGCGGAAGTGAACGTGTGTTTCGGAGAAGATTTAAGAATATTCTCCGAAGCCTGTCTCATTATACGTTGTTAGGAATATTTTTGTAGTGTCCTTAATTATTATAAGTCTTGGGTATATTTTTATTTTCTCTCTTTTTCTTCTATATATAAATATAAATTATAGTATATATATTTATTGTATTAGTAATAGAATAATATATTATATTATATTATATTATATTATATTATATTATATTATATTATATTATATTATATTATATTATATATTATATTATATTATATTATATTATATTATATTATATTATATTATATTATATTATATTATATTATATTATATTATATTATATTATATTATATTATATTTTGTTCCTCCCCTCAAATAATGCTTCATATAGCAGTATTGCTCCCCCTCAAAAGTTGCGTAGTAGGATCTAAAATGAATTTCAAATTTCGTCCTTAAAGTCACGCGTTTCAGGTTTGCTCTCCCTCAATTTAAGAGTTGCTTTTCTTTGATAAAGAAAAGAGTAGCTCCCCCTCAAATTCAGATCATTTAAAAAATGATATTTTTCATATTCGTGCGTAATATGCGGTTTGAATTTCAAAATCTCGTATGATTTTGAAAATACATATTTAAAATGTACCATTTTGAAGAATATGTATTTGTCGATTAAGCTCGTAGGCGTATGCAATTTTAAAATTTTGAAAATTCTTTTAACATACGCATAATTAGAACGTACCTCTTTGAAGCGTAGTTGTGGTTGCTCGCATCGGTTACCAATCATGTATGTGGAGTGTGGCGACCCTACTTCCTAATTAAGTTAATTGGCGGATTTCCCCGCAACAGAACACGCGGAAGACCCGATAAATTTTTTTTTTTTTTTTTTTTTAATTTAAATAACCTACATAGTATTATATCGGGTTTACAAAAATATCTACTATTAATACTTTGGGCCGAAGCCCCAAAATTTCAAACCCAATATCAAACACTATGCCACTCCACAGGTCGCGTCCCATGTACTGCGCCGCCCTCAAAAGTCCGTGGAGTCACCGCCGCCAGCTCGCCATGAATCTCAACCCTGACACTAGTCGGTGTCGGGTTCATTCTTACCTACAAACAAAAATAGGATAGAACCCTGAGCTATTGCCCAGTAGGTGATTACATAACATGCAATACGTGCGTGCACTCCACCCAATCCCGGTTCCTCACAATATAATATAATGCACACTCGACAAATCTCATCTATCAATTCTCAATTCTCAACAGGGCCCTAGGTCAGACTCGGCACCCACGCGCGCAATGGCAAAGTACACCATCAACCATGCGGTAGCCCACACCGGCCGCGCCGGGTCGCTCCTTCCGCACACAATCTCAACCCGACGGCTTTTTCCCCGAATGTTATACCACAAGTTCGGGTAGACAGGAATCTCACATCTGTCTGCCGTCCCTGAGCCAAATAATATCCGGTGGTTTACACCTCGGGTGGCTCAATCCCGAGTAGATGGGTGTCGCAAACCCCCTCTCCCACCAAGTGCATAATCGAGTCTGAACCTGACTGCCAAAATCGGCAACTCTACCCTTCTCACATTCGACACAATATCGTGTCACCGTATCATTACGGTACCTTCACCTCTCTTATGCATGTCGTGAAATGCATATCACATTCGTCACATATATCACGTATTATTTCTTACAAATAATACCCCAAAATACTCTCGTATCTTAAAATAAGGGTTGACCCGAAAATTCTAGTCAAAGTATGAATATACTTTGATTTAAAGATAAAATGAACTTAAAATAATTTTATTTGAATATTTGGGCCTAATTTAAGACAAAAGTCCAAAAATATTAGACTGGTCGAATCGTGAAGTTCGGTCAACTTCAGACTTTTTTTTTTTTTAGAAGCATATGGTCAACCCGACATTTGGAGTCAAAATTCGGAACTCTTCACAGTGTTAGCGGTATTGCTCGAATTTGGATTTCGCGCGTCATTTGATCGAATTTGCGAAGTCTGATTTAGTTCGCGTGTCACCCGAAATTCACTCACAGGAATCACCCCGCGAAATTCAAGTTGACCCGCGAAACTTTAGTCCGACCCGCTACTTCTCTCACAGGAATCACCCTGTGGTCGACCCGCGAAATTAATTCTGACCCGCGAAAAACCCATTTACTCACACAATAAAATCCATTTGAGTCCGCGAAGAACTTTTCGCGACCCGAATATAATTCGCGAACTAAACTTCGGCGAACTATCGAAAATCTGCACGAATTTCAACCTTTCAAATTTGGCGAAATTTAAAATTTGGCCCGCGAATTCTTTTCAACCCGCGAATTTCTCATGAGCTGAAACTTTCTTCATCTCATCGAAATTCATATTTTCCAGAACTTCATCACATGAATCCGTTCCAGATTTCACATAAACATGTAAGAATTCACAGAACTCATATATTGAGCTCAAACTTAACATCTCAACACAGCAAATACAACACATAATCATTCAAAGCTCCCGAAATTCATGAATTCGGATGACCTTTCATCCAAATTCGTTAAACTAAATAAATCAAACTTAAAAACAGTTTGTAGGGGTTAAAAACCACCTACCTCACTTCCAAGTTAGCCGAAATTGCTTAGTTCTTCTCTGCTTTTCTTCGTTTGTTTTCTTTCGTTTGATATTTTCGTTTGTCCTTATCACCTTTTGAGATAAACCTTTAAAAGGAAAGTTACGTTTCCTTTCTCTTAAGGAAATCTCTTATTGGGCCTACTTTAAATTAATTTGGGCCCATATCTATTTATTTTACTCAAAGAGTATTTTTCTTATTTTCGGTTCAATTTCCCGAAAATTCGCTTTGTCCGAAAATTAACTTCATAATTTTCCGAAACTTACAGAATAATTTTCACGCTAATTGCGCATTATTCCCGTATTAATTTTACGGGTATTACATGGAGCGACTATCTCTAAGTACCTACCCATGCTGGAATATCTTCAAGACTTTATCGGGACTTTGGTACCCATTTTTGTATGGGTCCTCCCTTATTAACAGAAAATAATTAACGCTTAGAAATTGCCAAATTTAGTCCTAAAGCATCAAGTAGATGTTTTAGGTACCCATTTAGGAGCAATTTGACACGAATATAACGTTTCAGCGGAACTGAACGTGTGTCTCGGAGAAGATTTAAAAATATTCTCCGAAGCCAGTCTCATTATACGTTGTTAGGAATATTTTTGTAGTGTCCTTAATTATTATAAGTCTTGGGTATATTTTTATTTTCTCTCTTTTTCTTCTATATATAAATATAAATTATAGTATATATATTTATTGTATTAGTAATAGAATAATATATTATATATATTGTATTATTATATTATATTATATTATATTATATTTTATTATATTATATTATATTATATATATTATATTATGGTATATTAATTATTATTTATTATATTTATATTTATTTATTATATTATTTATTTATATTATATATATGTATATATATATATATATATTTTGTTCCTCCCCCTCAAATCATGCTTCATATAGTAGTATTGTTCCCCCTCAAAATTCACGCGTTTAAGGTTTGCTCTCCCTCAAAAAATTTATTATTGCTCTCCTTAAAACAAATATAAGAGTTGCATCTCTTTGTCAAATAAAAGAGTAGCTCCCCCTCAAATTCAGCTCATTTAAAAAATGATATTTTTCATTTTCGTGCGTAATATGCGGTTTGATTTCAAAAACTCGTATGGTTTTGAAATTGCATATTTAAAATGTACCATTTCTAAGAATATGTATTTGTCTATTTTGCTCGTATGCGTATGCAATTTTAAATTTCGAAAATTCTTTTACCATACGCATAATTAGAACGTACCTCTTTGAAGCGTAGTTGTGGTTGCTCGCGTCGCTTACCAATCATGTATGTGGAGCAACTATCTCTAAGTACCTACGCATGCTGGAATATTTGCAAGACTTTATGGGGACTTTGGTACCCATTTTTGTATGGCTCCTCCCTTATTAGCAGAAAACAATTTACGTTTAGAAATTGTAAAATTTAGTCCGAAATCATCCAGTAGATGTTTTAGGTGCCCATTTAGGAGCAATTTGACACGAATATAACGTTTCAGCGGAAGTGAACGTGTGTCTCGGAGATGATTTAAAAATATTCTCCGAAGCGTGTCTCATTAGACGTTGTTAGGAATATTTTTGTAGTGTCCTTAATTATTATAAGTCTTGGGTCTATTTTTATTTTCTCTCTTTTTCTTCTATATATAAATATAAATTATAGTATATATATTTATTGTATTAGTAATAAAATATAATTATTTATTATATTATATTATATTATATTATATTACATTATATATATGTATATATATATATATATATTTTTTCTTCCTCCCCCTCAAATCATGCTTCATATAGTAGTATTGTTCCCCCTCAAAATTCACGCGTTTAAGGTTTGCTCTCCCTCAAAAAATTTATTATTGCTCCCCTTAAAACAAATATAAGAGTTGCATCACTTTGTCAAATAAAAGAGTAGCTCCCCCTCAAATTCAGCTCATTTAAAAAATGATATTTTTCATTTTCGTGCGTAATATGCGGTTTGATTTCAAAAACTCGTATGGTTTTGATAATGCATATTTAAAATGTAGAATTTCTAAGAATATGTATTTGTCTATTTTGCTCGTATGCGTATGCAATTTTAAATTTCGAAAATTCTTTTACCATACGCATAATTAGAACGTACCTCTTTGAAGCGTAGTTGTGGTTGCTCGCGTCGCTTACCAATCATGTATGTGGAGCAACTATCTCTAAGTACCTACGCACGCTGGAATATTTGCAAGACTTTATCGGGACTTTGGTACCCATTTTTGTATGGCTCCTCCTTTATTAGCAGAAAACAATTTACGTTTAGAAATTGTCAAATTTAGTCCGAAATCATCCAGTAGATGTTTTAGGTGCCCATTTAGGAGTAATTTGACACGAATATAACGTTTCAGCGGAAGTGAACGTGTGTCTCGGAGAAGATTTAAAAATATTCTCCGAAGCCTGTCTCATTAGACGTTGTTAGGAATATTTTTGTAGTGTCCTTAATTATTATAAGTCTTGGGTCTATTTTTATTTTCTCTCTTTTTCTTCTATATATAAATATAAATTATAGTATATATATTTATTGTATTAGTAATAAAATAATATTATTATATTATATTATATTATATTATCTTATATTTATATTTATATTATATTATATTATAGTATAGTATAATATATTATATTATTATATATATATATATTTATTATTATATTATATTATATTATATTATATTATTATATTATAGTATATTATTTTATATTATATTATATTATATTATATTTGTTCCTCCCCTCAAATAATGCTTCATATAGCAGTATTGCTCCCCCTCAAAAGTTGCGTAGTAGGATCTAAAATGAATTTCTAATTTCGTCCTTAAAGTCACGCGTTTCAGGTGTGCTCTCCCTCAAAAATTTTATTATTGCTCCCCTCAAACATATTTAAGAGTTGCTTCTCTTTGATAAAGAAAAGAGTAGCTCCCCCTCAAATTCAGCTAATTTAAAAAATGATATTTTTCATTTTCGTGCGTAATATGCGGTTTGATTTCAAAATCTCGTATGGTTTTGAAAATACATATTTAAAATGTACCATTTTGAAGAATATGTATTTGTCGATTAAGCTCGTATGAATTTTGAAAATTCTTTTAACATACGCATAATTAGAACGTACCTCTTTGAAGCGTAGTTGTGGTTGCTCGCATCGCTTACCAATCATGTATGTGGAGCGACTATCTCTAAGTACCTACCCATGCTGGAATATCTTCAAGACTTTATCAGGACTTTGGTACTCATTTTTGTATGGCTCCTCCCTTATTAGCAGAAAACAATTTACGTTTAGAAATTGTCAAATTTAGTCCGAAATCATCCAGTAGATGTTTTAGGTACCCATTTAGGAGCAATTTGACACGAATATAACGTTTCAGCGGAAGTGAACGTGTGTCTCGGAGAAGATTTAAAAATATTCTCCGAAGCCTGTCTCATTATACGTTGTTAGGAATATTTTTGTAGTGTCTTTAATTATTATAAGTCTTGGGTATATTTTTATTTTCTCTCTTTTTCTTCTATATATAAATATAAATTATAGTATATATATTTATTGTATTAGTAATAGAATAATATATTATATTATGTTATATTGTATTATATTATATTATATTATATTATATTATATGATATTATACTATATTATATATATGTATATATATATATATAGATATATATATTTTGTTCCTCCCCCTCAAATCATGCTTCATATAGTAGTATTGTTCCCCCTCAAAATTCACGCGTTTAAGGTTTGCTCTCCCTCAAAAAATATATTATTGCTCCCCTTAAAACAAATATAAGAGTTGCATCTCTTTGTCAAATAAAAGAGTAGCTCCCCCTCAAATTCAGCTCATTTAAAAAATGATATTTTTCATTTTCGTGCGTAATATGCGGTTTGATTTCAAAAACTCGTATGGTTTTGAAAATGCATATTTAAAATGTACCATTTCTAAGAATATGTATTTGTCTATTTTGCTCGTATGCGTATGCAATTTTAAATTTCGAAAATTCTTTTACCATACGCATAATTAGAACGTACCTCTTTGAAGCGTAGTTGTGGTTGGTCGCGTCGCTTACCAATCATGTATGTGGAGCAACTATCTCTAAGTACCTACGCATGCTGGAATATTTACAAGACTTTATCGGGACTTTGGTACCCATTTTTGTATGGCTCCTCCCTTATTAGCAGAAAACAATTTACGTTTAGAAATTGTCAGATTTAGTCCGAAATCATCCAGTAGATGTTTTAGGTGCCCATTTAGGAGCAATTTGACACGAATATAACGTTTCAGCGGAAGTGAACGTGTGCGGAGAAGATTTAAAAATATTCTCCGAAGCCTGTCTCATTAGACGTTGTTAGGAATATTTTTGTAGTGTCCTTAATTATTATAAGTCTTGGGTCTATTTTTATTTTCTCTCTTTTTCTTCTATATATAAATATAAATTATAGTATATATATTTATTGTATTAGTAATAAAATAAAATTATTTATTATATTATATTATATTATATTATTTTATATTATAGAATATTATGCCGAGTGATGGAACTCCCTGAGTCAAATAGTACTCACTGGAAATCTAAATTTATAGATGATCTTCCTTCTCTTTTCGCAGAAAGAGTAAGGAATAATCTTAGAAAAGGAGAATCGAGTATCGATTATAACTCCTATACTTATGGTAAACTTATTGGAACTTGCATACAAGAAGGCCTAGCCTTATGCAATGAAATTAAATTAAATAAACAAGTCAAAAGACATTCTTTAGATGAAAAGAAACAATTAGGAGAATTCTGTGGCCAATTTGGCATGGAAAATCCCTCTACGAGTAAAACTCGTAAAGAACATAAAACTAAAAAATATTCTCCTAAGCAATACGAAAAAAGAAAATTTAGAAAATCTAAAAGAAGAGAGCAAAAATTCTCTAAGGAAAATAATTTCCAATACAGAAATAAATTTCCTCCTATTGTCTGCCGAAAGTGCGGAAAAATTGGTCATAAAGCAAGTACTTGCTGGACCAAAAAGAAATTAATAATCTTGAAATTGATAGTGAATTAAAAGAAACACTATCAAAAATCCTCCTTAATTCTGATAGTGATTCAGAGTACTCTTCAAATAATGAAAATAACATTATTGAAGATATTTCATCAGAATCTGATGAATGCCGTAACTGTCAAATAGGACAACCTTGCTCCAAAGATTCAGATAAATCAGAATCTGAATTAGAAAATGATAATTTATATCAAATTATTTCCCAATTTCAAGAGGTTAATGTTCTTGACAATAATCTCTTAGAAATGCTTAAAGAAACTGATGATCCAGATTTAAAAATCTAATCATCAAAAGAATTATTCAAAATGAAGAAACTTCTAAAGAAGTTATTCAAAAATCCGAACCCTATAAAATGTCAGAAGTAATGAAATTACTTCGAAATAAAAATAAATACGAATCCCCAGTTAATATTAAAGATTTAACTGTTGAAATTTCAATTCTTAAAACGGAAGTTAAAGAATTAAAATTAAGTAACAATAATTTAGAAAGAAGACTTTCTAAACTTGAAAAGGGAAAAGAAATCCTTGATGAATCATCTTCAAGATCTTGAAGAATTTACCAGTACGATTGAAAATGATAATTTTCTTTCTACTTTAGAAGTTATTACTTCCAAAAATGGCTAGTAAAAATATCATTACTAATCGAGAAAAATTATCAAAAAGATCTTATTGCTCTTATTGATAGTGGTGCAGATTTAAACTGCATCCAAGAGGGTTTAATACCTACCCAATATTTTTATAAGACAACTCATTCTCTCAGCTCTGCTAGCGGAGAAAAGTTGCAAATTAATTATAAAATCCCAAAGGCCTATATTTGTAAAAATAAGGTCTGTATTCCTACATCATTCTTGCTAGTCAAAAATATACGAACCAAGTAATTCTTGGTACACCATTCCTTAGGAAAATATTTCCTATTACCAAAATTGATGAACATGGATTTAAAGGAAACTTCGAAAATAAAGAAGTATACTTTAAGTTCATTACTGAACCAATTTCACGAATTCTTAGTGAAATAAAAGATTCTATTCTAATTAGAGCAAAAGAAAATCAAATAAATTATTTGAAACAAGAAATCAGTATACTTACGATTGAGGATAAAATCCAAAATCCTAAGTTACAACAAAAAATTAAACTAACTCATAATGAATTTACATTGCAAATATGCAATGATCTTCCAAACGCATTCTGGAATAGGAAGAAGCATATTGTTTCTTTACCCTACGAGGAAGATTTTAGTGAGAAAAATATTCCCACTAAAGCTCGTCCCTGTCAAATGAATGCTGAATTATTAGAATTGTGTAAGAAAGAAATAAATTCTCTCTTACAGAAAGGTTTAATAAAACCTTCGAAATCTCCTTGGTCTTGTACCGCCTTTTATGTTAATAATGCAGCAGAAAAGGAAAGAGGAGCACCCAGATTAGTAATTAACTACAAACCTTTGAATAAAGTTTTGAAATGGATCAGGTATCCTATTCCTAATAAAAAGGATTTGCTTGATAGATTGCATAATGCAATTTTATTTTCAAAATTTGATTTAAAATCTGGTTTTTGGCAAATCCAGGTTGAAGAAAAAGATCGGTATAAAACCGCATTTACTGTCCCAATTGGACAATTTGAATGGAACGTTATGCCCTTTGGTTTAAAAAACGCTCCTTCCGAATTTCAAAACATTATGAATGATATTTTCATTCCTTATAGTAATTTTATTATCGTTTATATTGATGATATTTTAGTATTTTCTAAAGATATCGAAACACATTTTAAACATCTCGATATGTTTAAAAAAATAATTATCCAAAACGGATTAGTTATATCCAGTCCAAAAATGATTTTATTTCAAACTAAAATTAGATTTTTGGGTCATACTATTGAAAAGGGTAGTATTACTCCAATTAATAGAAGTATTGAATTTGCGTCAAAATTTCCTGACCAAATTTTTGATAAAACACAATTACAAAGATTTCTAGGAAGTTTAAATTATATTTCTCCCTATTATAAAAATCTTGCAATTGATACATCTATTTTATATGATAGATTAAAAAAGATACCTTGTCAGTGGACAAATAGTCACACTGAAGCAATTAAAAAAATTAAAAGTAAAGTAACGCATCTTCCTTGTCTCATGCTTGCTAATCCCTCTTGGCAAAAAATTATTGAGACAGATGCGTCTGATATTGGCTTCGGAGGAATATTAAAACAATTTCTCCAGAAGATAAATTCGAGCATCTTGTTAGATTCCATTCAGGAAAATGGAATAATGCTCAGAAAAATTATGCTACTATAGCCAGAGAAGTTCTCGCTATAGTTAAAAGTGTTTTAAAATTCCAGGATGATCTTTACAATCAAAAGTTTTTAATAAAAACATATTGTCAAGCAGCAAAATTTATGTTTAATAAGGATTTTAAACATAATGTCTCCAAACAAATGTTTGCGAGATGGCAGGCACATTTAGCCCCTTTCGATTTTGAAATAATTTACAAAAGGGGAAGTGATAATAGTCTTCCTGATTATCTTACTCGTGAATACCTTACATGAGTTTTATGCAAATTGCAGCAATGTCCCAATATGGGAGAGGTTTCGCCTCTAATAGAGGTGGACGTGGTGGTCGTGGTCACGTTATTGCCCAAATGGGTAATAAGAAACTTGTGAAAGAAAATCTTTCACAATTTTCTGCATCTTCAAGTAATACTTGGAGTAAAGAAGATCCAACATACAAGGAGTTTCTTGAATACAAGAAACAAAAAGCGCAATCGCAAGAAAAGGAAGGTACTTCCTATGCAAAAATTATTGCAGACGCCGACGAAGACGTCGATTATGAAAAAAGAATCATACAGAGGTAATACTTCTGTTAGAATTCAAAGATCTAAAATGGTCTGATGAACCTTGGACAATTATGTCAAGGTATTTGGAGAAAGCATCATATGCTGCTCCTTTCTATAAATCTCGTGACAATTACGAGAATATTTTAAAGGCCACTGGTACGGCTGATTTTGAGCATTTTAATGCGGGTAATACCCAAATTGCTCAACGAAAAGGTTATACCTTTAGCAAAATTATTTTTAAGCAGATAATTACTGCTGAAAATTGGGCACTTCATCCCTTAAAGGATAGAGAATATCTCCATCCCGAATCAAAAATTTTGATCAAATTTAATTATTATGATTATATCGATGCCTTTAATAAGGTATTTTTATATCAAAATGATAATAAAAAACATTCTTGGTGGATTAAAATCTGCTCAGATGTTTATAAAAAAGATATTCCAAATTGGTTTTATCAATGGTGGCTATCATATGGCGCATCCGTTGAAATTTTAAAGGAACCTTTCTTTGGTCTTTACCAAGAATGGGTCAAAGTTTCTCCGTTTCTAATAGAGGCGGAACATAATAAACAATGTATTGAAGGAATGGCTTCTTTACACTTTTATACTGAATTTTCCATTCCATGGATTTGGAGATGGACTCCCGAAGTGGGTTATACCCAACAAAAACTTCCTTGTCTTCAGAGGAATTTTTATACAAAATTCTGGAAAAAAATGATTAGGAAAAATCAGACTGGCGAATACGAAAGTCAGCAAACGATTGATAAAATCGAAGAGAAAATTTCTCTTTATAAAACTGCGATTAATAATCATCAACAAAGGGAAGCCCCTAGTCCCTTTGAAACAATTTCTCGAAGACTTAATCTTCAAAAGGGTAAAATGAAGACCAACGAAATTATTGATGCATATCTTGAAGAAATGAAAAAAGATATTGCAAAAAACTTTGGAATGGACATTTCGGACATTTCAATGGACACCTCATCAAAAGATGACGAAATTTCCCTTGCTGGAGAAGGACAAAGTCCGGAAAATTCGGAAGACATCTTTATTGAAGATATGGATGATGCTCATGACCGCATCACACAAGAAATAGCAATAATTAAGGACAAGGTGGCGCAAATTACCAAGTCCCGTGACGAATTTGAAGGGCTTAAAGCCAAAGGAGTACTCAATATAGACAAGAATAATTAAAGATTGATCATGACATCCACAAAGGAGCACTCAAAATGGACAAAACAATTAAAGGTTGATTGGGACATCAACGGTGAAAAATTTTCCACAACTAGCTTTAATAAAGCTAAAGTCAAGAATGAAGACTTTCTTGCCATTTTTATTACAGCTGGCAAGATTCCCTCAACAAGTGGAATGGCTACGAAGAAAAAATTTTTCTTCTTTAATTTTTGTATTTCTATAAATAGCATTGAAACCCAAATGTTTAGGGTGTGCTTTCTTATGTACTCTTAGACTCTCTCTACACTCTCTCCTTGTAACTCTCCTCTCTTGTAAAAACAATTAAGAAATAAAGTTGAAGTTCGACTACTCTCTACAAGTAAGTTTTTATTTTATAAAAATTTATATTTCTCACCGAGCCCCAATGATGGGCTAATTCTACCGTTAAACTACACCAAGATGCCTTAATACCCTAAAACATGGTTTTATATTATTTTATGGTGAAAAATCGATTGAAAGAATTGAGTCATGAATAAAGGTTATAATAAATTCTGAATTACGATTAATTCTATATCGGCGTTTGGCTAGCCCGTGTTGCCGCAATGAAAGGCGTTTGAGGGCGAAGGCTGTTACCGATGGAATTCATCGAACCAGAATTTTATTATGTAAACTTAACCCTTGTATCCGACGACTTTAATTCATTCAGAAGATCCGATCCGAAAGATGGTATCAATTTGGCATGGAAAATCCCTCTACGAGTAAAACTCGTAAAGAACATAAAACTAAAAAATATTCTCCTAAGCAATACGAAAAAAGAAAATTTAGAAAATCTAAAAGAAGAGAGCAAAAATTCTCTAAGGAAAATAATTTCCAATACAGAAATAAATTCCCTCCTATTGTCTGCCGAAAGTGCGGAAAAATTGGTCATAAAGCAAGTACTTGCTGGACCAAAAAGAAAACTAATAATCTTGAAATTGATAGTGAATTAAAAGAAACACTATCAAAAATCCTCCTTAATTCTGATAGTGATTCAGAGTACTCTTCAAATAATGAAAATAACATTATTGAAGATATTTCATCAGAATCTGATGAATGCCGTAACTGTCAAATAGGACAACCTTGCTCCAAAGATTCAGATAAATCAGAATCTGAATTAGAAAATGATAATTTATATCAAATTATTTCCCAATTTCAAGAGGTTAATGTTCTTGACAATAATCTCTTAGAAATGCTTAAAGAAACTGATGATCCAGATTTAAAAAATCTAATCATCAAAAGAATTATTCAAAATGAAGAAACTTCTAAAGAAGTTATTCAAAAATCCGAACCCTATAAAATGTCAGAAGTAATGAAATTACTTCGAAATAAAAATAAATACGAATCCCCAGTTAATATTAAAGATTTAACTGTTGAAATTTCAATTCTTAAAACGGAAGTTAAAGAATTAAAATTAAGTAACAATAATTTAGAAAGAAGACTTTCTAAACTTGAAAAGGGAAAAGAAATCCTTGATGAATCATCTTCAAGATCTTTTGAAGAATTTACCAGTACGATTGAAAATGATAATTTTCTTTCTACTTTAGAAGTTATTACTTCCCAAAAATGGCTAGTAAAAATATCATTACTAATCGAGAAAAATTATCAAAAAGATCTTATTGCTCTTATTGATAGTGGTGCAGATTTAAACTGCATCCAAGAGGGTTTAATACCTACCCAATATTTTTATAAGACAACTCATTCTCTCAGCTCTGCTAGCGGAGAAAAGTTGCAAATTAATTATAAAATCCCAAAGGCCTATATTTGTAAAAATAAGGTCTGTATTCCTACATCATTCTTGCTAGTCAAAAATATTACGAACCAAGTAATTCTTGGTACACCATTCCTTAGGAAAATATTTCCTATTACCAAAATTGATGAACATGGATTTAAAGGAAACTTCGAAAATAAAGAAGTATACTTTAAGTTCATTACTGAACCAATTTCACGAATTCTTAGTGAAATAAAAGATTCTATTCTAATTAGAGCAAAAGAAAATCAAATAAATTATTTGAAACAAGAAATCAGTATACTTACGATTGAGGATAAAATCCTAAGTTACAACAAAAAATTAAACTAACTCATAATGAATTTACATTGCAAATATGCAATGATCTTCCAAACGCATTCTGGAATAGGAAGAAGCATATTGTTTCTTTACCCTACGAGGAAGATTTTAGTGAGAAAAATATTCCCACTAAAGCTCGTCCCTGTCAAATGAATGCTGAATTATTAGAATTGTGTAAGAAAGAAATAAATTCTCTCTTACAGAAAGGTTTAATAAAACCTTCGAAATCTCCTTGGTCTTGTACCGCCTTTTATGTTAATAATGCAGCAGAAAAGGAAAGAGGAGCACCCAGATTAGTAATTAACTACAAACCTTTGAATAAAGTTTTGAAATGGATCAGGTATCCTATTCCTAATAAAAAGGATTTGCTTGATCGATTGCATAATGCAATTTTATTTTCAAAATTTGATTTAAAATCTGGTTTTTGGCAAATCCAGGTTGAAGAAAAAGATCGGTATAAAACCGCATTTACTGTCCCAATTGGACAATTTGAATGGAACGTTATGCCCTTTGGTTTAAAAAACGCTCCTTCCGAATTTCAAAACATTATGAATGATATTTTCATTCCTTATAGTAATTTTATTATCGTTTATATTGATGATATTTTAGTATTTTCTAAAGATATCGAAACACATTTTAAACATCTCGATATGTTTAAAAAAATAATTATCCAAAACGGATTAGTTATATCCAGTCCAAAAATGATTTTATTTCAAACTAAAATTAGATTTTTGGGTCATACTATTGAAAAGGGTAGTATTACTCCAATTAATAGAAGTATTGAATTTGCGTCAAAATTTCCTGACCAAATTTTTGATAAAACACAATTACAAAGATTTCTAGGAAGTTTAAATTATATTTCTCCCTATTATAAAAATCTTGCAATTGATACATCTATTTTATATGATAGATTAAAAAAGATACCTTGTCAGTGGACAAATAGTCACACTGAAGCAATTAAAAAAATTAAAAGTAAAGTAACGCATCTTCCTTGTCTCATGCTTGCTAATCCCTCTTGGCAAAAAATTATTGAGACAGATGCGTCTGATATTGGCTTCGGAGGAATATTAAAACAATTTCTCCAGAAGATAAATTCGAGCATCTTGTTAGATTCCATTCAGGAAAATGGAATAATGCTCAGAAAAATTATGCTACTATAGCCAGAGAAGTTCTCGCTATAGTTAAAGTGTTTTAAAATTCCAGGATGATCTTTACAATCAAAAGTTTTTAATAAAAAATTGTCAAGCAGCAAAATTTATGTTTAATAAGGATTTTAAACATAATGTCTCCAAACAAATGTTTGCGAGATGGCAGGCACATTTAGCCCCTTTCGATTTTGAAATAATTTACAAAAGGGAAGTGATAATAGTCTTCCTGATTATCTTACTCGTGAATATCTAACATGAGTTTTATGCAAATTGCAGCAATGTCCCAATATGGGAGAGGTTTCGCCTCTAATAGAGGTGGACGTGGTGGTCGTGGTCACGTTATTGCCCAAATGGGTAATAAGAAACTTGTGAAAGAAAATCTTTCACAATTTTCTGCATCTTCAAGTAATACTTGGAGTAAAGAAGATCCAACATACAAGGAGTTTCTTGAATACAAGAAACAAAAAGCGCAATCGCAAGAAAAGGAAGGTACTTCCTATGCAAAAATTATTGCAGACGACGACGAAGACGTCGACTATGAAAAAAGAATCATACAGAGGTAATACTTCTGTTAGAATTCAAAGATCTAAAATGGTCTGATGAACCTTGGACAATTATGTCAAGGTATTTGGAGAAAGCATCATATGCTGCTCCTTTCTATAAATCTCGTGACAATTACGAGAATATTTTAAAGGCCACTGGTACGGCTGATTTTGAGCATTTTAATGCGGGTAATACCCAAATTGCTCAACGAAAAGGTTATACCTTTAGCAAAATTATTTTTAAGCAGATAATTACTGCTGAAAATTGGGCACTTCATCCCTTAAAGGATAGAGAATATCTCCATCCCGAATCAAAAATTTTGATCAAATTTAATTATTATGATTATATCGATGCCTTTAATAAGGTATTTTTATATCAAAATGATAATAAAAAACATTCTTGGTGGATTAAAATCTGCTCAGATGTTTATAAAAAGATATTCCAAATTGGTTTTATCAATGGTGGCTATCATATGGCGCATCCGTTGAAATTTTAAAGGAACCTTTCTTTGGTCTTTACCAAGAATGGGTCAAAGTTTCTCCGTTTCTAATAGAGGCGGAACATAATAAACAATGTATTGAAGGAATGGCTTCTTTACACTTTTATATGAATTTTCCATTCCATGGATTTGGAGATGGACTCCCGAAGTGGGTTATACCCAACAAAAACTTCCTTGTCTTCAGAGGAATTTTTATACAAAATTCTGGAAAAAATGATTAGGAAAAATCAGACTGGCGAATACGAAAGTCAGCAAACGATTGATAAAATCGAAGAGAAAATTTCTCTTTATAAAACTGCGATTAATAATCATCAACAAAGGGAAGCCCCTAGTCCCTTTGAAACAATTTCTCGAAGACTTAATCTTCAAAAGGGTAAAATGAAGACCAACGAAATTATTGACGCATATCTTGAAGAAATGAAAAAAGATATTGCAAAAAACTTTGGAATGGACATTTCGGACATTTCAATGGACACGTCATCAAAAGATGACGAAATTTGCCTTGCTGGAGAAGGACAAAGTCCGGAAAATTCGGAAGACATCTTTATTGAAGATATGGATGATGCTCATGACCGCATCACACAAGAAATAGCAATAATTAAGGACAAGGTGGCGCAAATTACCAAGTCCCGTGAGAATTTGAAGGGCTTAAAGCCAAAGGAGTACTCAATATAGACAAGAATAATTAAAGATTGATCATGACATCCACAAAGGAGCACTCAAAATGGACAAAACAATTAAAGTTGATTGGGACATCAACGGTGAAAAATTTTCCACAACTAGCTTTAATAAAGCTAAAGTCAAGAATGAAGACTTTCTTGCCATTTTATTACAGCTGGCAAGATTCCCTCAACAAGTGGAATGGCTACGAAGAAAAAATTTTTCTTCTTTAATTTTTGTATTTCTATAAATAGCATTGAAACCCAAATGTTTAGGGTGTGCTTTCTTATGTACTCTTAGACTCTCTCTCACTCTCTCCTTGTAACTCCTCTCTTGTAACTTAAGAAATAAAGTTGAAGTTCGACTACTCTCTACAAGTAAGTTTTTATTTTATAAAATTTATATTTCTCACCGAGCCCCAATGATGGGCTAATTCTACCGTTAAACTACACCAAGATGCCTTAATACCCTAAAACATGGTTTTATATTATTTTATGGTGAAAAATCGATTGAAAGAATTGAGTCATGATAAAGGTTATAATAAATTCTGAATTACGATTAATTCTATATTGGCGTTTGGCTAGCCCGTGTTGCCGCAATGAAAGGCGTTTGAGGGCGAAGGCTGTTACCGATGGAATTCATCGAACCAGAATCTTATTATGTAAACTTAAGCCTTGTATCCGACGACTTTAATTCATTCAGAAGATCCGATCCGAAAGATGGTATCAGAGCCATGGTGGGGGTGTTAAGAAGTCAAGGTGTAGTTTAACGTCTTATTCTTATGAATTTGATTAGAAGAAAAGATACTGTTAAAAACAGTATTGAAGAGGAGTATGATATTCCTCAAAATTTAGATCAATTGAATCGATGGACAATTCCTAAGATAGATTACAAAGTAATCTATGAATTAGGAACCTTCGAAAAATTAGGTTTGAAACAGGTAGTCAAAACTACTGAAGAAACTATCTCTCAACAACGAGGAGATGGTGATTAGACTTCTAAGCAATAGAGACTTAGAAAAATATAGAATAAACCATAAGTCTATTCATATTGGGTTAGTACAAGTTGCACTTTAGAAGGTTTACCAGAGAGCTTTATAGCAGCTCTTAGAGATGGTCGAAATCTCGACTGGAAACAATCCCTTATGGGAATAATTCAATCTAGTCTCGCTCATGGCCCCGTATACTTTAATGTATACCCAAACCTCCAATTATCATTAACTGATGTCAATATATTTGATGCTCTAACATTAAATGTCAAAACTCACGGATATAATTATGCTCCGGGATCGGAAGTAATTTGTATCTGTTATAGGATTTATTATAAGCCTCTTTATACACTGAATCCTCAGTGTAAAATCGTTGATAAACCCATCAACGAAACTGTTCTTATAGAGACCAATTTTAGTAGATCTAATATTACAACTCGTAGATCTATTAAATGGGAAGAAATTCAATTCCCAGAAAATTGGGTTATTGAACGAGCTACGCCTCTTCAGCCCAAAATCGAGAATAAACCAACTCAAATAATACAAGCAACAGATGGATCTGTTCAAATACAATTTGAGCAGAATAGAAGATCTATCGATATTAAAACTCCAAGATCTAGAAATACTAGGTCAATATCTTCTCGTTATCATATATCACCATGTGATTATATGATAAGATCCCTTCTAGAGCTTCGACCTCTCAATTAGAGAATCAATCCCTAGCGATTACCTATCAAATAAAGTCGAAGAATTAAGAATTAATTCAGATAATATTGTTCACGGTGTTTTTAAACATCAAGACGAGGAAATAACCGAGTCAGAAATGGATTTTCGTGTTTAATGAATTTTAAATCAAAAATTGATTTTAGCCCGGGATCACCGGCAAGAAAGAAAATTCAACAAGAATTCTTTCAACCCAAATGGGAACCTTTTCGAAAATGGTTTTTTGAAAATTTTAATAAAGAGATAAAAATATTATTCAAGAAAAATTTTATAAAAACCTTGAAAAACGGAATGAAAAATTACCTTTTGTTCCATGGTTTCTATCAAAATATTTTAAAAATATGATTTCTGTTCTTGAAAGAAATTATAAGCTTTCAACGGGAAAAAATCTTATTTCAGTTTTTCCTCCTCAAACTAGATTTCAAATGGAAAAGGGAAATGAAATTAGGTTTTTTAATGCTTTTCAAAAATTATTTGAAAACGATACACTTTCTATTACTATTAATCATATTAATAGTCTTTTAAAGCAACAAAATTATACTAATATGTATGTTATTGTTTTAGGAGAACAAATTTCTTTATTAAAGAAAAATATTGAGGAAATTTCGTCCTCAGTAAAAGATATAAAAAATTTTCTATTAAAAGAAAAAAATAAGATTGAACTGGTTGATATTGCGTCTCCCAGTATTCAACCTCCTCCTGAAGTTACAGATTTTAAATTAAAATCTATTTCTCATATTGAGAAACTTCTTGAAGAAAAATTCAACATCTTAAGCTTAATACATTAAGCGAAGAATTTGAAGATCGTTTAGAAAATTCAGATAATCTTCAACATACATTTAATCAAGAAATTAATAAACTTAAGCATACAAAATATGCTGATAGGCCAACCCAAAGTAAATATTACTATCCTAGGCCTACTCCCCAAGATATTTTGTTCGAAGAACAAGAATTCATGCTCAACAATTCGTATAATGGTAGATGCATATACGAATGGAATCTTGATGGTTATACCGAAAGACAAATTTATAATATGATACATAGAATGCTTATGTATAGCACGATTTGCAAAGCTAATCAAAATAATGATAGAGCTGTTGCAAAAATGATCGTCGCTGGCTTTACTGGTCAGTTAAAAGGATGGTGGGATAATTACTTATCTCAACGCGAAAAAGACGATGTTTATGTGACCATGAAAGAAGAAGATGGTCAACAAGTGGATAATGTTGTCTATACACTTTGTGTAAACATCATTGAACACTTTACAGGCCGATGGTCTGATAATTCTGAAAATATCAGAACTCTTCTTCAAAATCTTAGGTGTAAAACTCTTACATCCTTTAGATGGTACAAAGATACCTTCCTTAGCCGAGTGATGGAACTCCCTGAGTCAAATAGTACTCACTGGAAATCTAAATTTATAGATGGTCTTCCTTCTCTTTTCGCAGAAAGAGTAAGGAATAATCTTAGAAAAGGAGAATCGAGTATCGATTATAACTCCTATACTTATGGTAAACTTATTGGAACTTGCATACAAGAAGGCCTAGCCTTATGCAATGAAATTAAATTAAATAAACAAGTCAAAAGACATTCTTTAGATGAAAATAAACAATTAGGTTAAGAAGTCAAGGTGTAGTTTAACGTCTTATTCTTATGAATTTGATGAGAAGAAAAGATACTGTTAAAAACAGTATTGAAGAGGAGTATGATATTCCTCAAAATTTAGATCAATTGAATCGATGGACAATTCCTAATATTATATTATATTATATTATATTATATTATATTATATTATATTATAGTATATTATATTATAGTATATTATATTATATTATATCATATTATAGTATATTATTTTATATATATTATATTATATTATATTATATTTTGTTTCTCCCCTCAAATAATGCTTCATATAGCAGTATTGCTCCCCCTCAAAAGTTGCGTAGTAGGATCTAAAATGAATTTCAAATTTCGTCCTTAAAGTCACGCGTTTCAGGTTTGCTCTCCCTCAAAAATTTTATTATTGCTCCCCTCAAACATATTTAAGAGTTGCTTCTCTTTGATAAAGAAAAGAGTAGCTCCGCCTCAAATTCAGATCATTTAAAAAATGATATTTTTCATTTTCGTGCGTAATATGCAGTTTGAATTTCAAAATCTCGTATGATTTTGAAAATACTCATTTAAAATGTACCATTTTGAAGAATATGTATTTGTCGATTAAGCTCGTATGCAATTTAAAAATTTTGAAAATTCTTTTAACATACGCATAATTAGAACGTACTTCTTTGAAGCGTAGTTGTGGTTGCTCGCATCGCTTACCAATCATGTATGTGGAGCGACTATCTCTAATTACCTACCCATGCTGGAATATCTTCAAGACTTTATCATGACTTTGGTACCCATTTTTGTATGGCTCCTCCCTTATTAGCAGAAAACAATTTACGTTTAGAAATTGTCAAATTTAGTCCGAAATCATCCGTAGATGTTTTAGGTACCCATTTAGGAGCAATTTGACACGAATATAACGTTTCAGCGGAAGTGAACGTGTGTCTCGGAGAAGATTTAAAAATATTCTCCGAAGCCTGTCTCATTATACGTTGATAGGAATTTTTTTGTAGTGTCCTTAATTATTATAAGTCTTGGGTATATTTTTATTTTCTCTCTTTTTCTTCTATATATAAATATAAATTATAGCATATATATTTATTGTATTAGTAATAAAATAATATATT